>MU228456.1:652589-671040 GCA_018584345.1 Thuja plicata | reverse complement strand
TCCATACTAGTCCCGAAGTGTAGCTTGGAACTCGGTAGCTACGGTGACTCGGTAGATACATTGTCACTCGGTAACCTCTGGTGACTCGGTAGTAACTGTCTTCTCGGTTATCTTCAACTGATGACTCTGTGACTACCGTCTGCTCGGTAACTTCTGTTTTTCTCATATGCTCGGTGACTGCCTTACTGCTCGGTTTGAACTGTTTGATCGGTGAGCTTTACTGAATGCTCGGTATAGGCTATGGGCTGAGCGATGACCTCGGTAAGCATTCAAAACCGAATAAGTGTTTTCACTAAGTGCATTCACTGATGCCAAATGTATCATTATTCCAACATAATTATTAATGAAATTTTTAATTATAAGAAAATTTCAATAATGGTTTTATTTTATACTCTTTTATGTCATTAACTAAAATTTGAATGTGTTATTTTTACAACTTTTTGCATAATTTTGATCCTCGTGTATATGATGAGGGTACTTTAGGTGGTCCAGGTAGATTGCATGTTTCATCCCCCACTCGTGTTTTCCACTAAATATATAGGAATGATCATAATCAATGACAATATGCTCTAACAATATTGTCCATGATTTTTTATGTTCTAACAATCTTATTCTTCAGCTCATAATATGATCATGTGGCAATGCCACCTCGGATGAGGACTGAGGCAGATGTATTTCTGACTACAATGTTAGCAACACATAGCACGCAGACAACCAGTACTGCACCACCTATTGGTACGTAGAACCCTCTTTTGCTCTCTCTTTTGTTATGTGTTTATTTTCCTTGAAGTATTATTTCTTGGGGGTATTTCATAATGGATTAATTTTATGTAGTAGGAGATGCAACACATGACAATGTAGCACATGACGATGCAGCGTCATTTCCTGGATGTACCCGTATTACTAGTACGTGAATGGTGAAAGACTCCATATTTCTCATGAGTGACGAAGAAATGGTTCCCCTAAAAGTAGAGAAGGTTCTAGGTACTTTAAATTTATTATTATATATAGTGTAATAGTAATTTACTTATTGATCACTCTTTTTCAACTAATGATCCCATGAATTTTTTGCAGGGAATGATTTTTTTATAGAAAACTTAATGACAAGTATTTGTGGATATTCATGCCCACCCTATGTAAATGGTGGAACATCATATCCAAACTAAAACCCCAATCGACTAATTTGATTCCATATCATTGCTATAATAGTTTTCCTTTGTTCCATTTCTTGAACTATATTAAAGGTAGCTTCACTTCATTTATGAATCTAACAGGTTGTTTTATTTAAAAGGTGGAATAACCAAGATAAAAAGTTAAAGAATTATCTCATAGAGAATATGACCAAGTTGTTTGGAGCTCACGCATTCAAGCAAAATAGGCTCCTCGAGAAAGTTGGGTTATGTATGAAGTATCTAAGGGACTAGTACATGACAACATTAGAGAATAACTTGAAGTATGAGCGTCCCCCTTGTATTCTTGAGGATGAGTGGCAAAATTTGATTTTGGATGTGAAGGAGAGAATTGAAAGTAAAAAAGGAAATACACCAACAGACGCCAAAAGAAGGTATGTGATACTGTTAAGAATGTAATTATGTACTAATTACTCTTTATATTTATATGATCTAACATATTTCAAACTTTTCATAGCCTGGGTGACACATCAAAGGCAACCAAGGAAAGACTAGAAAAGCATAGGCAACACAAGCTCAGCTCTAGTGGTTATTTGAAACTTGTCACATGAGTTTTAAGTATTAGTAAATGAAAAATCATGTCAAAATATTTATAAATTGCAAACAAATTTATTTTGATGAAGCAATGCAAGAAAAATTCACAATACCAAGCAACAATATAGAGCTCTGAGTTCAACAGACCGCTCATAGAATATGATAGGATAATTGGCTTCTAGCAAGGATATAGAGCCGTGGCTAAATGACTACGAGAATCGAGTGTGCAAGGTTCTATTTATGGATATTTTGCATAGGTAAATAAGCTAAATGAAAATGATTTCAAATTGAATACTTTACCAATTAGTCTATTTGATGTTAAGTTCCAACATAAAGTGACTATATTTGTTTTAAATAAGCAAGCAATGATAAAAATGTGCTTTACATTGGAATGTAGTCTTCCAATCATGGTATAGAACCTACGCATGATGAATGTTCAGATGTACATCCCAGTGGTGGAGGTATACATTTGCTATTCAAATTTTTATATGTAATTATTAATACAAGTAAACATCTTAAATTGAAATTGGTGTAGTAATACAAATTTAATTGCAATTGGTGTTTGGATTAATGTAACCTTTCATATTGCAACTCCAATAGATCTAGAAGCTTGTGTTCATGAGCACGTTGAGGTTGAGGCTAGACAAAATGATCTGGAAGATGATGTGGCCAGATCAGGTAAATATCACCACAGTTATGTTCTTTAAATTGATGAAATAATTGTAACAATAATAATAAAATATTCTGAATTTAACCCATTTATTTGTTATTGCAGAGGACCTCCCTTTGCATCAACATCTGACTAGGCATACATTGAGATCACGAGAAGAGGGAAGAACAACTGATGAGGGGGCAAATATTGATGGCAACGTTGATCGTCCTCTTAGACTTTTATTTACTGCTCAAAGAAAGAAAAAAAGAAATGAATGTACTCTATGAATTTAATGTTTCAATGAATCTATTTATGTGCTAATGAATGTTCATGAATTATATATATACTCATACATATTTATTGCAGTTTAGCAAGGATAATGTAAAAATTATAGATCTATGCCTTTTGGTCTTATTTCAATATCTATGACTGTGGTTATCTTTGTCTAGCATAGTCATGGTTTTGCTGATGTTGGTTGATTGATCTTCACAAGGTAATCACAGAATTCATGATGCAATCCTTACATGATGTCTTGAATATAACATAACAACTGCATTACATTGTTTAAAACCCTACATAGTTTCATTTGGACATTATTTTCCCCCTAAAAATTAGGGGCTTTCATTAAAGCGGTAGAGAAGAGACTGAGAGGAAAATTGGAACAAAAATAGTAAGAGAGGAAAATATGATGGATACACATAGGAAAAATCTAAACGCATATTTTAATTTTAACCATATAATAAGTGCTTCAAGTGTTGTGTTAGATGATATAGAATCTGGTGGATGCACTCGAGTGGGTGTCAACCACTGAAGAGTTGTTCGGGATCTATTAAATACCCTAAAAGGGTGCGTTCCCATTATAGCTTCATAAACATAGTTCAAAAAAAACTACATATTATTAGAGAGTGTGATTTCCAAGGACCTTGATCCCATGGATATGGGTATGTAAGCAACCTGGAAGGTGCAGGATACCTCCAGTGCACAGGTGGCTTAGACATAGATTATGTGGTAGTTGGATCTATTGAAAAAATCCATCCTTAAATATATAATGAAAAATGATGCAGAGGAAAGTGGAGTGGCAACAAAGAAGGTCTTCAAAAGCTTCACAATAGCAATGATCAAACAAATGACTCTAGGAACTCCTAAATGCACCATGTGGCTCCAGATGACAAGCATGAAAAGGAAGACATATCCACTACATCTAACACCTTATAACAACTTAAAACACCTATTCCAACTTGTTCCAATAGGTTTCAAACCCCTGCAATGACTCCAACCCTCAAATCCACTCTTTAGCCTTAGTAGGCCTAGAAAGCCTACTAGCCCTATTCTCACTATTTTTTTGGACTTTTCATGAAAACTTCTAAAAAAATTGAACAAAATCTTTATAGTTTCAAATACCCATTTAGGGTTTACAAAACATATCTCAGAATTAGGTAGGGGTACTTTGGAACATAACCTCCAAAAACTACTACTCTGCTTTCCTTCTTAGACCTAATGGGTCGCTTTTACAAAGGAAACCTATCACAAATTTAACACCCAACCTTTCCATTTTGCACAAAGTGTTAATATGGTCCCAATTATAGGAATATATAACCAATTTGATTCTATAGGCTCCCTATACCCAAAATCCCCAAATTGCTCCTTAAAACCCCTAAAAACTCGGGCTTCCTCAATGTCGACCCTCCAAGCACTTTCTGAAAAAAACCAATAATGGATTCACCTTCCCCTTGACTATGGGAACAAATTCCAACATAAAATATATCCCTCCAATGGACATAATCTCTGCTGCTACACCCTTGCACCAAATTCAGTGTTCTTGCAACACAACAACATGATGATCACCAACCTCCTTTCACTATCTGCACATTATTTTGTTAGATTCATATTGAAGTGGTTAAAATCATGACCATCCCATGAGAAATAGTGAGAAACATTGATGGAATGACCATCAAGCCATAAAAACACTCAAAATTGTTACAAAATATGCAAATCTCTGAGTCTATCAGCAAGTACAGTGAATAAATAGAACAAAATGAAACTTTAGAAGATGTGTAAGACTTTAAAAATTATTATTTTTATTCCCTCAAACCATTATAATGTCTAGAAAATGAAAGTAAATCAAAATAACATGAAAATTTTAAAAAACTCAGATAGCTTAGTGCAATTCTAAGTGTAGTCCATACATTCTCATTCTCCTCGATACTATCCTTCATCCATATCAACACTTAACTTATGTTTAGCCTCCTAATCACAACTAGCCGTTAGAATTCAAATATTTGAATTTCTAACCTTTGTTTTATTGCTTTATTTTCTATTTAAGTTATCAAACTTATATCTCATTTCACCCTAGGATCCACTAACCGAAGACACTAATCTCATAGTCCAAGATCAAAGTACCAACTCAACATGGGAGACATCAACCTCGCCAAAATACAAGAGATAAGAAATATGGACCATAAAGGTTGAATATAAATCTTGGTGCATGAGCACCATGGCTACAAGGGTCACTTCATGATCATGTGGCTACTAGGGTCACTATCAAGCCCTAAGAAGGAGTTGAAGACCTATGAAGACTACAAGGACCTAAAAGGTCTCAAAACAATTGTAATTTCGTCCATTAGTGCCTATGAAATGTAAGGGAGTCTCTATGTAATGTAAATTTCCCATGACAAGGAAAATATCCCTATAAGGGTCATTATGTAATAGGAAAGGGGGTTAGTAGTCTTTAGTAGGTTTAATGGAGTTAAAATAATGTAAATGACTTGAATGGTCATGAGAAACAATGTAATAAGGCAGTAAGGTATAGTGGTACCTAAATAGGGCATAAAGCCTTAAGGGGTAATTAAGCAAGTCCATAGATGATAGGGATTTAAGAATGATAGAAGTATTAAAAAAATGTAAGAGGGAGTCAATAGTGTGTATTTGTCAAATCTGACAACTTAGGTGTCAACTTGACAACATTCTATACAATTTGTATTAAGACTTCCAAGTCGACAAAAGTCTGCCAACACATGGACAGTCGGTTATGAGATAGTTGCAGTTGGTTTTAACTGCTTGAATTCAGTTCGAAGGAGGTTGTATTAATTTGACCAGTCTATTAATGATGGACATAGGTATATTTATATATAATATCTTGAGACAAAGAGTGGTGTGGTCAGGTAGTGCAGTTTTTGTAAAGTTTTAATCAATAAAATAATGCATATTTTATGGTTCACTATCTTTTTCGGGTAACATTCATCTTGTTTAGTAATTTTAGTGATGGTATTGATGTCTCTTTGATAAAGTATTGTTTTGGGATGTTATATTAGTGATTTAAATCCATTTTTTTATTGGAATCACTTCATTTGATTGATTACAGAAAAAGATATCTGCATTTTATTGAAACTTGTCCTAACCCTCCAATAGGGTAACTCGAGAGATAAAAAATGAGATTTATCTCAGTTTAAATGTGGATCAATCCTCTCATGTTGGGGAATTATGAGGAGTGGGTCTACATTAACTTAATTGGAGGTTGCAGAGCACCATGCATCGGTTGGCATGTGTTTGATGACAGGGAAGTGATTGTATAGTCACAGTGAGTAGCATTTTGTCAGTCACAATTGAAGATTGAAGACTTGTCCACAAAGGAGTTAGTGTCTTGGAGGCACAAAGGAGTACTAGAGGGAGAGTCCCATTCATTTCCAAGGCATTGGATAAGTTAGGGTGCCCAAGGATATGGTTAGGCCATTAAAATTTTAAAGTTTGTGAAGACTGTCATAGGTAGGACAGTGACTTGGTAACTTGATTTGTTTTACTTGGAAGTTGATTTTAAGGGATGAAAGGAATATGGTGGGTGTGTGGAAAATATTCTAAGGGGATCTAGGAAGACATATATGGTGTCTCATTTTACCTAGGGGTGAGGGATACATTGCAATGGTTGGTTGTAGTGACTGTTCAAGAAGGAGAAGTTGACTATCATAGTGGACAACAAGTGTGAGTTTTTCTTTCAAGTGTGGGGATGCATAGTAGTTTATTTGGAGAAGACATTAAGGGTTGTATGGGGACATATAGAAGAGTCCTTTTGTGTCAAGGAGTGGTGGATCCATAGAGAATGATCCAAGTGGATAGGTCTTTGAAGGGAAGTCAAGTGTGGGTGAATTAGGATAGACACAACACCATATTGGAAAATATGAATTGATGCATGAGTGGAAGAGTTGAAAGAGTGTAGAATTAAGATGTGGAGTCTAGTGGAGGAGAATATTGTTGATTGACCACTGGCCTCTACATCATATCTTCTTCCTAATCTAATCAATGAGCACACATAACATATCATCTTCAAACAAACAACACAAACTTATTAGGATACTACTCACACAACATCACCCACATACTCACAAATCAACCACACCTTTCAAATGCACACATAAACAAACACACCAACAATGTACCAAGATCAATTATATATGTATTAAAATTCAATTAAATTCATATTTTAGCCCATATTTGATTAGAAAAGTCAGTAGAACCAACCTAATAGAGGCACCAAACCCTCATTATTTTAGAGCTACAAACGCTTCAATTGTTTAGAAGTAATAACCCCTTATTCAACTTTCCACCTTATAAATTTTTCTCCTACAATAGATAATGGATAAATTTTTTCTCTAAAACTCTCTTATTCAATTTTCTATTATGGAGACAATGAATCTGTAAAAAAACTAGTTACGATATTCTCATACAACTTTTATAATCATCTAGTCACTATGATCATATCCATCAATCTATGATCACAAGTAATTCATTTACTTCCTTCAAGGACTCACTGGTTAGCATTTATCATTCATGATTTCATTTCAAGGTGTGATCACTCTTCCAATATCATACATCCCTTCTGAATACAAACTAGGGTCACTTCATTCACCAACGAGAGTCATTTTTAATTCACATTTCCTTATTATTGTCTACTGTTTGAGTGCTTGCTTCTTTGTTCAATCACTCATAACCATGACACAAATCCTTACTAGTGCAGGAGCACCATGGCTACAGGGGTCAGCATGAAGCCCTGATGGAGATCCAAGGAGGGGAAAAGACCAATAAGACCATTCATGGTCACCTTTTAATGTCATATGACCTATAAGGTCCTAAAAGATGTAATTTGGCCATTAGAGCCACCAAATGTTTTAAAAGGCACTAAAGTGCCTAAAAATATAAAGTTGCCTAAATGAGGCCTAGTGAGGGATAATGGCGTAAGGGGTAGTAGAAAAGTTTGGTTTATAGTTCTAAAGTATTTTAATAGTAATTTGAAAGTGTTTAAAGGTAATAAGACATATAGTTGTTGAGTTGACAACTTAGTTGTCAACTTGACAACCTTTTACATATTTTGTAATTGTCAAGATTAGGAGGACAATTGATTATAAGACTGTTGTAGTCGGTTTGAGGATAGTTATAAGGTGGTTGGTTGGTTTTCTTGAGAGGAAAAAACATATATATCTTGTAAACAATCCAAAAAAGGGAGAAGAGGAGGTCAATTTAATAGTTTTGTGGATCAAGAAAGTGGATTTCTCTGCAATTCCTTATTCTGTCTGTGGTACAATCATCTTGTTTGGTAATTTTAAGGATGGTATTGATGTCTCTTTGATAAAGTATTGATTTGGAATATTTCTACATTGTATTAAGAGCACTTTGGATTTTGATTGGTTGTATTTTGTTGAGTTCAGCAAAATATAGCTGCATTCTATTGAGTGGGTTGGGTCCTTGGTTGATCCATTTATGAGGAAGATATTGAATGTTGTTACAAAACAAAGGAGGAATTCAAAAGTTTCTTATGAAGGTTGATTGAATACCACTAGCCTCTGCATCACTTATTCACCAACCTAACCACTCCTAGGAACATCTATACCCCCTTGGGCTATGTCCATACACACACTCTTCATTATTGTATCAACAAAAATCTTTGAGATAAATTTTAAAAAAACAAAACAAAAAAAAAACCTTCCATTATCTTAAAATGATAGTCATACCTTACATCTACAAATTTATATGCCTAGCATTATCCTTGGGCTCTCCATCTTTCTCAAGACCTTATCTATGATGTATTTAGACCCTTCCTTATGCACTCCTATTAGTCTCCATGACAATCTCCACTAACCAAACTCTATGAACTAAGCCCTTTTCTTTCACTATTGTTGTCAAACCCTTACTGTGACTGATCATGGTCAACTTCTCCTCTTTAATGTATGTGCAAAGTCTTGCATGGACTCCTGCAAAACAAGGGGCAGGTCATATACACATCCTCCCTCATTCTTAAAAGATTCATTGTAGGTGATATTCTTATACATAATGTTATAATGCAAATTAACAAAATCATTCTATTATGATTTGTTTTTTTTTTGGAAACCATTCATATTTAAAATATGAAAAATGAATAATACTATACACACCTCACTTATACTAATTAGAAGTTACCATTCTTAATAATTAAAATTTCAAGAATAATTTTATAGATCCACTGTAGGTAATATTTGGTAGAGTGGAGGGAATATTGTGTAGTTACTTGCAAGTGTAACTTCATTCTAAGTCATATTTCTTTAATAGGAAAATTTTGAGTTGGATTTGAACTTGAATAAGGACAAAGCTCACTAGGTTGGGAGGTTGAGTCTCACATGTAACAACAATTATCAAGTTTGGTGCAATTTTTCTAGTTTCATAATGGTATTTAAAGATATAACACAAATGGTGATTGTATGATTAATATCTCATATATACAAGTTTTAATGTACTCATTCTCTATGCCATTATATACGGATTTTATTGTCACATTAAATGTTGTTTGGATGATAGATACTTGTTCAACTATTATTTTCAAATAGATTGTAATAATTTCTATTATGATTATTGAAATCAGATTTTCCCATTTACTAAAATATTTTATCATACTTATTTGTGTCGTTGTTAAATTGTGTTATTTTAAATATGTCTTGTTATTCAATTTATTGACTCATTTTATATTGTTGAATGGATTAAAATTCTAAACTAGTTCTTCCATGTTATAATTTTTTCCCATTGGGTTTATTTGATTCTAACTTGTTTTTAAAAAAAATAATTCTCAATTAGTATTCTGCTAGTTTTCTAGTGGATTTTTAGTTAGTTTTATTTTAATAGATAAATGTATAATTTTGAAACATAAAAATAATTATTTATGCTTGATATTTCATTATTATATTGTGAACATGTCTAAGTCATTTTCATAACTTTGATTAAAGTTGAATAACATTGCTATGTGAAAGAGATGGTCTAATTTTTAAGTTAGGTAGTTGCATGAGATATATGCGTACCTGTGATTGCATCAACATTATATTTGAGATATTTGTTGCTACTTTATCTAATCCTTTATTATGATTAGGCTGCGAAGAGTCCTTATTTATGAAATGATCTTTCAAATGAAGAGCCACGCCTTTTGAAGATCATGAAAAGTATTCAACATTGGCTAATGAAGAGACCATGTGTGGATATTGAAGATTCAAGACAATGAAAGGTCAAGACAATGAAGGGGTCTTCATTTTGTAATTGTAAGATAATGAAGGGTCAAGATACTTTTATATATTCTTGACGAGGAATTCATATGTGATAGAGATTGATATCTTGTTTTTCTGAATATTACTTCAGTTTGAGCCTTATGTTTGGCCTTATTATATTTCAGACTTCTTATTCATCAATAAAGTGATTTTATTGTGGGGCTGGGTTTTTCTCCCTCAAGTTGGAGGGTTTTCCCAGGATAAATCATTGTGTCTTAGTTTTCATTATTTTTTCCTATTGTTTATTCTTCATTTCTGGGATGAAACATTAACATAATTAAAATTCACAGTTACTTGTTAATGCAGGTTACTTAAAGTTATTTTTTGTGCTAAAAAAGATTCATACTTTCCTTAGAGGTTAATGCTGGTTAAAAGAAGAGTGCTCTTTTTTTATACTAGCAAGTGTGTGGGAAGTTAAAGGATCAAATGCAGCCATAGAAATACAAGTTAATCCCTCCACAACTAAGGCTAATAAATGTAATTATAAAAGTCATGAAAAAGGACAAACAACTAGGCAAAAAGATGGGATTCAAAGGAGGTAAAACACAACTTAGAGAGAGGTCAGTGCATGCTAAGAAAAAGCCAAATTTATTGGCAAGAGAATGCATATTTAACTTTATAAACAATTATAATTCAGGAGAATATGTAGATTTTCATTCTATAAAAAACAACTATAAACCAAGGAAATTATGTAGATTTTCACACTATAAATTGCAATTATAAACCAAACTATTTTACTTTCTTGGAAAAACAAACATCCTATGACATGCATTATCCTTGAATTTTCCTCTTAATAAAACTTGCACAATCAATTTTTAGCAAGAATTCTTTGATTTAATTACTTAATGTGTGTTGTTAAATTTGATTTTAATTATTTTGGAAACATAGAAATCAACATAGGTTTGTGGAAAATATATAGAATCAATTATATAGAGAGATAAAATCCAACATTCAGAGATGTGTTCACTATGTCTTCCAACCTCAGTCATTTGTACAGGTTGATATCTTATGTTGAATTACATACTGCAGTAACATTTCTAGTATAAAGGTTGGTGTAAACTTGACTTTGATGGTGTTGCTAAGAATAACCTAGGATTTCAAGAGTAGGGCTATCTTCAAGGATCATAAGAGTGAGTTGGTGGTTTTTGTTACCCTACTAGAACCAAATCCAAAAACATTGTCAAACCAAAGGGTCTAGTGTTAGGTCTCAGATTCAACATTGACTTTAGTATTAGAAATCTAGTTGTTGAAGGAAATTGTCGATTAGTTGGAAATGAATCCAAAAAGGTAATATCTTCAATTAGAGATTCAAGAACCTAATTTTAAAGGAAAAGAGTCTTCTTTTCCATTTTAAGAAATGTTGCATTCTCCACACAAGGAGAGAAGAATAAAATTGTTGACTGGTTGGCTAATTTGAGTTTCAAGGAAGGTTTTCATCAATTCGCTAAAGATAAAAATAGTATCCTGATTTTCAACGTAGAAAATTCCCAACTTTCTAAAATTGTCAACTAAGATGAATAGAATGCTTGTGTGGATTAATAAAAGAGTTGTTTCTACTTTGAATTTTGGTGAATTGAGTTCCTTGGTCTTATGCTTTTTTTTTTCCTTTTAACTACACATGGTTCAAAATGGCTAATCTTCCCTGCTCCCCCTCAATTGTAAGAACTTAGCTTCTATGGTAGTGTTGAATTTCCCATTCTTTTTAGTGCCAGGATTAAGGTATTTTCTTTTGCTGATGATGAGTTTTATTTCCCTCTTTTATCTGATTTATCCTCCTCTTAGGCAATCCTGATACTTTTTCTAATTTCTTTGTTGCCTGCTCCATTTGGTATTTAATGGCGTGTTTAGAATCTTTAGATTAAATCTCCTTGAACTCTTACTATGTTTTTTGGTCTTTTTTATATCTCAACAAAGTAAAAGTGCTAATATTCAACATAGTAAATTCAACATGACTTTTTTAAATTGATTTTTTAGTATTTATTTTATGTAATTTTGGTCCATGTTCCATGCCTTTCAATTCCCTTTCATGACTCTTTGGATTGTTCTCCTTTTCACCCCTTCCCTACTCCTTTTGCCAACACATTTATCTTTTTTGATTTCTTCTAACTTCTTGTCTCTTTCAACCTGTCTTGCTAGTAACAGTTCTAATCTGCATCCAAAAAATTAAACGCCACTCCCCTTTGCAATTAGATCTTAACTCCACCAAGTGATCTCTCTCAATGTTTTAGAGTATTCTATAAGCCTTTCCCAACCATCACATGTTTCCAATTTATGAAGAAAGTTGATTCTTCATATTGGTGGCTCCAAGTTAGATCAAGAATTGTGAAGCAATTGCATACCTTGTCTAATTTCGACAAAAATAAGAAAAATAAGAGGTGAGGACCACATCTAGTTCCCAGACCAAAGAAAATGGAAATTTTTTTTCTCTGAGAAATCTCAAAGTAGGAACTAAATGTCACTCATGATCATACTAGTCCAATTCCTTCTACCAATTTTGGTCCCTTATCAAGAAGGAATTCTATGGAGGAGGTTTCTTCTAGTGTCTTTGTACTTCTTTAGGAAATGAACACAAATTGGTTCAATTTATTTAAGGGATCACCACGGAAAATCCACCACCCAAAACCTCAACATATCAATTCATGAGCTCCTTGATAATAAAAATATGAAATGTCCCAAGTGCTAATTGACACAAAAAAACCAATGTTAATACAATGATAACACAATATTGTTGTAGAATTTAGAGATCAATAACAATTATCAAAATGATGTGTAATCAATTACAATAGTACAACAAAGGGCCCTCCCATGATATGTATCTTCATTGGGAGGCATGGTTACAAAGATATGCGGTCACAGATCTGATAGTCAAACTATGAGATCGTTAATGTATATTGAATGCCTCAGACTCAAAATTGTGCAACTCCAAGAAATGTTACAAATTACTTTTTCACCAAAATGGTAGACTCACCACATCATCATTTTACTTAAAAATAAGGGTCATTACTTCAATCCAAGATGACCATTGCATCTTAGTGCAATATGTTCTCTTTTATAATAACTTCTGTTATTAGATGTATAAACTTGTATTATTCAAGTTTATATATACTTTAACCATACAATTCATTGGAATTACTACAAATTCCAATCATCTAATAAATCTTATTATTGAAGTGAACTTGTAAAATCTTGTTTTCCTAATTTTGTGCTCCAAAAATAGAATCCATTAGTGTAACTAGGATAAGATGATTATGATTGATCTTCATATAAGATGTAAGGTACCATTGGATAAATGAATTTCGTATGTAGGAACCGAAACCCCCTTTGGTGATGATTCTTCTCAAGGACTGGTAGGTATCAGCAAGGTGATGATTCTTCTCAAGGATCGACAGGTATAAGTCTTTCAGGCCTTACATGAGGTTGTTACAAAACAAACATTTAATCTGAACTTGATGGTTTGCATTTAATTGTTTGTATGTTTGTCATTGAATTTTTAATATGTTTGTATGGTTTACATTGAATGGTTTATATGTTTTTTATTAAATTGTTGTATCCTCCATTCACTTGAGGCATCAGATTCCCCAATGATAGGAAGATAAAGAGATATACAGATGAACATCCTTCAAGTATGACTTCAAGCATTGGATGCCCAAAGATAGGAAGATAGAGATACAAACAAACATTGTCTCTCTCTTCCTATATTTTGGGCATCCAAAGCTTCAATTCATACTTGGCATCATCAAATCAGTTGAAAAATTTAGTATTTTATCTTCAACAACATTTCTAGAAGAAGGCATCTGTGAGCGGTTTGGCTATATTTGAAGCTAAGTAATTTTATATTATTGTAATTTGTTTGGTGATATTGGGTTGTAACCATGAGTATGGATAGGACTAATGACTGTGTATAAGGACATTGAAGGAGTGGACGTAGGTATATTTTTAAGGGTATAACATTAGTGAGAATTTGTTTCAGGAAGTAGGCCTAATGGGTGATTTGATTATGATTGATCTTCATATAAGATGTAATCTAACATTGGATAAATAAATTTCATACGCAGGAAACATAACCCCTTTGGTGAGGATCCTGTGTAGTGTACATAAAGGCAAGGCGATGATTCTTCTCAAGGATCGGCAGGTATAAGTCTTTCTGGCCTTACCGATTAGCTAGGAATAAAGATATAAGGGCTCAAGAGACCAAAATAATCAGTCTCAGTATTTTTGTCCATGTAACTGCCAAAAATTTTACCTTTCATTTGCTCATCATTAGTGGGGGATTGAAGGAATTTAATAGATAATATTTTCATGATAACGTATCTTATTTTAGTTGAGGTTGGATGTATCTCTATCTATATTTTGCACACCTTGTGGACTTCAAGGAAATCCATAAAGAATCATCTCCTCTTGTGGCCTACATTACAAGTTCTAACAGAGTTGTATATTTTCTAACACGGTCTTAAGTGTCAACTAGAAAAAAAATATTCAAAAGGGTGAACTGATTGAGGTGGGGGATGTGAAGAATTTGATAGTAGAAAGGCTTGAAGATTGATGACATTAGTTGGAGGTTTTGATCTTGTAATAGGTATTAAATCCTCTAAAATAATCTATTAGGCAAAAACTAGGTGCACTAGGCATGAACCAGGGGTGTGCAGCACATTGGAGCCAAACTAGATGCAATCATTTATCATTATCAAAGCTTGATAAATGATTGCATCTAGTTAGGATCGAATGCATTGCACACCCCTAGTTCACACACTAGTGCACGTGTTGTTAATTGATAGATTATTTTAGGGGATTTTTTTACCTATTACGAGGTCAAAACCACAAACTCAAGTCATCAATCTTCAAACCTTTCTACTGTTAGATTCTTCACATCCCCCTCCTCAATTAGTTCACCCTTTTTAATGTTTTATTTTCTAGTTGACACTTAAGACTGTCTTTTTGGAACTCAAATCAACAGATTGAATTCCCTATGGACTTGCCAATCCAATGATGGGAAACCCAAGTGATCTGGCCAACTAACAAGGTTTTAACCAAATCAAGTTTAAACCTTCTGCAATCATGGCTTTGCATTACCAAGGCTGGTAGGCCTACACCTTAAACTTATCCTTCAAGTTTCAAGGATTTTTATAGAAGATGAGAAAAATTTCAACACTCTCTTCCTCTAAGTGTGGCAAAGAAATTGAAAGAAAACCTTAACTGAAAGGCAATATGTGATAAAATGCTGACTAAGATGCTTCTGAATGTTTGTATATATATGAATTGAAAAATACAGATGGATAGAATATTACAAAACTATGAACAATGAATTAAATGACCAAAATCAAATATGTACGTAGACTAGTGCCTTATTTTCTCATGGGCAATAGATTCAAGATCATCCCAATCCTTTGTACAACCTTAGAGACAGTTTACAAGAAACATATCACTTCAGAGGTGTTATGAAATGATCATATAACCTAAGTTAATTCATAGTTATCTCAACTGAATCAATTTTCAAATGACAGATCGATTGATCATGACCACAATCAGTTGAATTTAACCATACAAGATGAAAAGACCAATTAATAATAAGAACTATGAATCTGAATAAGGAATTCTACACCAAACTATCACTTTGAAGAAAATCTATAGATTTTATCTAAGGGACTAATTGAAAATGATAAGATATCTATTCCCACAGATGAGATAAAAAGGTGTACTTATCTTATTGATTTTTAAAAATGGTACAATTTAGTTCATGTTGCAATTTTTGATCAAAACTATCCAATCTGACTATAGTAACGGTGATAATATCCCACTGTATTGATCTTGGTATCCTTATTTATATCAAGTCCAAAGGATGTGAACAAGCTTCATATCAATATGTCTATTCATAACTAATACCTAATCCTAGGATCAACAACTGAGCAATTATAATTAATCTCAAGAATGATTATTCATCCTTGTTTGAAACTCAATTATCAACCCAAAGAGATAAGGATAATAGTCACTAATGAATCACTTGTGATTTTTTAGAATGAATTCAAAATAATGAATATGTGTTAAAATGTTATGGTTCTTTGACCATACTTTCATTCATATATTTATTCTTCTACAAATAGATATCTTCTCTGGTATGTTGAATGTCTTCATCATGTTGATCAGAGAAGCCAATATCATTAATCACTCTATGATATTTCCTTTATCTTCTGTGTGATATGTATTATCCTTTAATATTTCATCCAGGTTGCATTGTTCTATCAACATATAAGTCCATATTTTGCCACCTTTGTAAACCTTGCATGTCGATGACATTTCAAAAAAACTAAGAGATATAAAATATAATTAAGAGAAATAAGCTTTAAGGATAACTCCCTATCGACATGGTCACTCAGACTTAATGATTCTCCACCCATCGAAGACACGTGCTATCATCGCATAATTCCTTGATAAAAATTGTGTATCTCTACTTTGAGGAATTACGCCCACCTTTGATTTCATCTAAACTTTATCGATCTTTACCTCAGTCTCTGGCCTTAGCCCCAACTCAGCTTTAACCCTGGGTATCCGAATTCCTTTATGTCTCCAAGTTGTGAAATCATTTCCTTAACTCTGAGTTTTTGCGAGACTTCACAAAAAACCACAAGATCAGACATAAGATCAATGATCCGTGCCTAATCTCTAGACCATAGAAGAATATTCCATTTCATTACAAGATCATGCAATAATTGTTTGATTAAAAACACATCCACGGTTTGCGCCAAATCTCTGAACCTTGAGAGCATATTCCATCTCCTTTCAAGATTACGCAACTAAGGGGTTGGGCTAACTCACTGAATGATAGATAATATTCCATTGTGATTACGAGATTAGGAGAAAACCACAAGATTAAAATTGAGTCAATGGCATATAATTCATCCTTACAAACTTTGAACTGATCCTGACTTAACCATACTATAACTGTGATCCATTCCAAGATCACGCGACTGAGGGAAACTCGCAATATCCAAGTATCTGGCCTAACCATGGTTTAATTTAGAGAGTTAGTGCAATCCATAAGATTTGATCCTGATCTATGACCATAATTTCATCTATAACTAACTTTGAAGTGAACCTGACTTCAACTGCCTTGACCATGATTTATACAAAGATTTAGCGACTGAAGGAAACTCCAAATCGCTGGAAGAATAGCTAACCCAAGGGTTTATTGTGAGATTTCACACAAGCCACAAGATTAGACTTGCAAGGATGGCTAAGATATTAATTTGGCGGGCCCATATTTAACTTTACCTGACTTGAATTTTAACCTTAGTCCATCTGGAGATCATGTGACTAAAATAAATTCTAAGTCACGAGATGATTTCGTAACTCTGGGGCTTATTCCAAGATTTCACACCATCCGCAAGATCTGATCTAAATCAATGACTTGCATGTAATCTCATGTACTTTTATGACTTTTGACTTTGTCTAGAGATCTAGCACAAGTCATAGGATTGAAACTGCATCTACAACTCGCGTTAAGTTTCTAAAGAAATAACTTAACCTTGAGTGCATCCAGAGATCACGCAACTAAAAGGAAAGAACAAAATACACTTTAACCCTGAGTTTATCATGAGATTGTAGGATAGACTAAGTCGTTGAATCTCCCAATGATCTGACTAACTCTAGTTTCATCACGAGACTTCATGTCATCTGCAAGATCTGATCTAAATCAACATCTCGATCTAATCTCTTGAACTTTGCTGACTTTTGACTTTGTCTTAAGACTTAGCACAAACCACAAGATCTGATCTGAATCAATGATCCTCGTGTAATATTTGAATCTTTAACTTAACCCAAAGACCATCTGGCGTTCACACGACTAAGGCAAAAAGAAAACCATGCCTTTAACTCTGAGTTTATTTGAAGATCATGAGATAGATTGAGTCACTGAATCACTGGATGTTCTGACTAACTTTGGTTTCATCACAATACTTTAAGCCATCCACAAGATCAGATCTAAATCAATGGCTCACACGTGATCTCCTAAACTTTGCTAACTTTTGACTTTGTCTCAAGACTTAGTGCAAACCAAAAGATCTGATCTGAATCAATGATCCTCGTGTAATCTATGAATCTTTCACTTAACCCCAAGACCATCTGGCAATCACACGACTAAGGTAAAAAGAAAACCATGTCTTTACTCTGAGTTTATCTAGAGATCACGAGATAGACTGAGTCGCTGAATTGTTGGATGTTCTGACTGTATGCACCCTAAAATGGTCGCCTGGACTATGGGCCCCCATTTATCATTTTATCATTTTATCAAATTCCCGAATCAATGCTTTGCAACATTTTAAATTCAAATCAATTTCCTTGATCAAATCGTAATTAATTCATTTATTTCAATATTTCCTAAGGTTTGATCATTTCATTAATAATCTTATTTAATTAAAAGAAAACAATTCCTTTTTATTAAATAAAATAATCTTATTTAATTAAAATTCCTTTTTAATTAAATAATCTTATCTTATTTAATTAAAATATCTCTTAATTAAATAATATTA
>MU228456.1:634903-647760 GCA_018584345.1 Thuja plicata | reverse complement strand
AAAATCCATCATTGAAGATATTCTCTCTAAATCATCAAAAAGAAATGAAAAGCCTATGACTATATGGATTCCAAAGTCTCTCTTGAAAGAGTCTCATGTTGAGCAACAAGTGAAGTTGACATTCAAGATTCCAAAGGCTTCCACTTCATCTTCTTTCAAAAATTTTTTTTTCATTCCATGCGCCTAAACCGCAACCTCTGCTATCCATTCATCATATTCCTTCACGTATTCCTTCATTCAAATTTTCTCCATTCTCTCGCCACCCTTCAAGGTGTGTATTGATGTTAATCTTGCCTTCCTTTCTATCTACCCTTTCACAATCCTTCCATTCACTATCCTTCTACCTTCTATCCTTTTTCCTCATTTGTCTATTCCTCCTATCTTCCAACCTCACTAGCTTTGCATAAAATCTTATTCTCCATTTTTCTCTTTCATCTTCCTTTCCCTATCAACATCTTTGAGCATATCATTTTGGATCCTTGGCATATCATGGTTTATCCTTTCAAGGAGAATTATCTAAAAATCTTTCCTTCTTCCAAAAAAATAAATAAATAAATAAATAAAATAAAGAGAAATACTTTTGTCCTATGGTGAAAACCACTCCCTTGTGGCGCCTTGGATAGGTACCATGATGAAAACTTGGAAATCAGGCATCATGCATAGTTCTTCTACATCTTTCATCCATTTTGTATTCTCTCTTTGATCTTGACAATGTTGACCTATACACGAACATTTGAGATATCTTGTGAGCTATCTTACAATGATCTTGCTTTCATTCCTTTCATATTTTCATCTCTATCTTCCTACATTCATTTTCGCCTATCGCTATCCTTTTTCCATTTGGTGAGACATGGTGCTATGAAGCCTCTTGACATATCTACACATTTGGACTGCATCCTTTCCTTCTCTTGCATTATGCTTTTGTGACTTATCCTATGCTGGCCTTTCATTGCTTGTCGAAATGTGCTTTATATGATGTTTCTTTTTTCCTAGATTGGGAACTCTTGATGAGTTTGCCTTTGAGGATTTCTTCCCTTCATTCTCCTTCATTCTCATGTCTTCAATCTCTTCCACCAGCTTGCTAATCCCTCCTATCCTCCACCTTGCTAAAACATTGGGACTGCACGATGTGATCTTGCTTGGGAATTTGATGCCCATTATGTCTGGGGGCATCCTTTGTACATAATTATTGATCCTAAAAAAAATCCAAAAAAGAGGATACATTGTTAAAAATTCTAAAAATTAGAAAATGTCCTGAAAAATGATCATCTTAGTGAAAACCTAGCAATAGGCGCTTTGATGTATCTCCAAAAAATTAAATATTTCAAAAATACAAAAAAAAATTCAAAAAAATTCAAAAATTCAAAAAAAATAGAAAAAGTACCTTGGTGAAAACCTGGAAACAGGCGCCTTGGTAGAAAAAATTCAAAAAAATTATAAAAAGTCCTGAAAAAAAAGAAGAAAAAAATGAAAAAAAGAAAGAGAATTTTTTTTAATAAAATCCAAGTGGTGAAAACCTGGAAACAGGCGCTACTTAAGGCCTTTGCACCCCTATTTCTTAGCGTGTGTCTGTGACACTTAGCCTTTCTCCATCATGCCTTGTCCTTGTTGCCTTGGTTTGGAATTGGTCTTTGTCTTTGTCTAGGGGGCAAAACTATGTTAGCTTTGGTCTCTTATCGGCGTTAGTCTTTAGGACATCTCACAAACGGTGTTTATCAACATCACCCCAACTGTATTTTTCAATACAACCCTTGACATAGAGTTTTTTTCAACACTTATCGGTTTGGTCTTACCTTGTTTTTTCATGTGATCTTACCTCCTTATGAGAATTTGATCCTTATCCTCGGAACTCAATATCGGTTAACACACTTAAATTTTTAAACACAACACTTAATGCTTGAGCTATGTTATGATCTTTTATTTGTGTGCTGACTATTATTGATTTTCATTGAGTGTCCTTGTCTAATAAGTCTCTCCAGGATGCATAGCTAGAGGACTTGGGGCATGGAACATGTTTTTATTTTCTTCCTACTTTATGCTTCACTGTTTTTGCACAACCATTTTGCTGGTCATCTTGGCCTCTATGCCTTGATGCGAGTGTGGTTTTGCTATATTAAATTGGGTAAGCTAACATCACAGTCATCTTGACCTTTATGTCTTTGATGCTTATGTTAGAATCTTTCCACATTCCAATCCGATATGAATCACATTCATATCTTCAAAGTTGCACTTGTGACTAGTGATGATTGTGTGATTTTTTGATGTCCGTTAATAATGGCCCAATGATAAAAATAAGTTCCTTAACATTCTCTAATGAATGATGAACACAAAATCCTATGTTACATTTGCTCTATTGCAAGTACACCTTTGCATTTTCATGTAGCTTGCATTGTTAGACCTCATGTTAGTTTGCATTTTTTGGCTGCATTATGAGTTTGCGAGGGTTTTCCTTCATCTTTCTTGTGGACTTTTAATCAACTATGATCACGTTTTGATCTTCATTTCCTTATCTTCTTTCGTGATCTCAATCCAAATTTTCTATCGTAAACAGTTGATTATTTTGGGGCATTCTCTTTCTTAAGGAAAATTCTCTTTCTTCTCTCCATTTCTTTCCACCTCTTCCAAACTTCTATCTTCCATTTGCTTTCACCCCACTTCTTTTCTTCTAATTCAACCTTGGGGCATAATCTTTCATGCTTGATGATCTACCTTGGTTCTGGGATCTTTATATATTTCATCTTACATCAAGAACCTTATCTTTAGTTCAATTTGATCAAATTTATCAATTTATTGTTTCTCCTCTATCTCATTTCGATTTCGATCACGAGGGAGCAGTACCTATCAAACTTCAATCCTTAATTCAGCTTTATCAATCCTATCATTTGTTCCGCTTAGGGCAACCTTGCTTGATATTCTTATCTTAGACATGTCAATTAATTATTTACAACTGTGTTGACTTTGTCTTTTTCAATCAGCTTATCTTTGTTCTAATGTCAATTAATTATTTAGAACGGTGTTGATGTCTGTGTTGTTTTGTGATCCCAAATCGATCTCACACTTCAACTGCATTCTTTGACTACATGTGTTCCTAGAATGATCACACATTTTTCAAAGAGGGGCAAATGTATGCACCCTAAAATGGTTGCCTGGACTATGGGCCCCCATTTATCATTTTATCAAATTCTTGAATCAATGCTTTGCAACATTTTCAATTCAAATCAATTTCCTTGATCAAATCGTAATCAATACAATTATTTCAATATTTCCTAAGGTTTGATCATTTCATCAATAATCTTATTTAATTAAAATTCCTTTTTAATTAAATAATCTTATCTTATTAATTAAAATATCTCTTAATTAAATAATATTATCTCATTTAATTAAAATATCCCTTTTAATTAAATTTAATAATCTTATTTAATTAAAAGAAAATCCCTCTTTTAATTAAATAAAACCGCCACTTAAATTCCTCTTTGTTGAAAAATGAAATAAATAAAATAAAAATAAATAAAGTTCCTTTTTCTGCACATCTTCCTAAGTGGTGGGATTTTTGCCTCTTAATCATAGCCTTTGATTTTTGCCTCTTAATCTCTACTGTCCATTGCTCTTTATAAGGAAACTTCTCCTTCTCATTTGAGAATGAAGATTTTAGGCTATTGTTATGCTGGAGGTTTGGAGAGCAATATTGGAGAAGGATTTGAACACTCAAGCTTGGATATTACAACTTCTCTCTTCTTGTCTTCTTCTTTCAAAGCATCATGGCATCCATTTAGATTAAATTCATATTAGCTAAGAATCATGTTTACTTTCATAGATTAAATTTGCACATTTCCTTTCATAGAATAATCTTGCATTGTTATCATTTCGACTAATTTCCTTTATTTCATTTTTATCATATAGAATAGATTTTATTTTCATGCATTGAATCTCTCATTTTGTGGTGTACTTGCATAGGTACAACTAGGTCAATCTGAGGGCCTTCATCACACACCTTTGCACTCCATGACTAGGGAGCTATGAGTCGATATTTGAGGCCTCATTCTTGAGAAACCTTGGATGGAATGACTCATAGAAGTGTGACATATTTTTAGCACACACTGACTAACTCTAATTTCATCATGAGACTTAGCGCATATATCATGATCAAAATCAAATCAACAGTTTGTGTTAAGTCTCCAGATCAAATATGCATATTCCTTTTCTTCTCGAGATCACAAAACTAAAGGCCATCCTAAATCGCTGAATAAGATGGAATATTCCCTCCGAGTCGCGAGATTAAGAGACAACCAAGGAAATTTTAATGCGCACATGACAAATAAGATACTTAAGTTACTCAGAAAAGTAACAAGGAAATAGAACATGTCATGAACGAGCTAGGGTTTTTAAGGAATTCAAAGGGTTTTTTGTAAGCATAAACTACAAAGAAAAAGCATAAGTCACAATAATGAATATAAGGAACGCTTCCCTGAATTATTTTCATGTCCAAATTTGATCTATTAATCTGGGTTCCACCAGTGGCTCTTTTTAGGGATGCACGTTCATACCTAGACACAACAAGATCCTAGCTATCTCTGGAGAAGTAGACCATTAGAAGAACAAAAGAATACAATATATATCATACAAATAAGGAAAAAAAAACTTGCGTTTTTCTGCTTTTAAGAGAAGAAAAGTTTAAGATACTGACCATGTACAGGAAGCTCATGAGGATAACCTTCCAAATCCTGTAAAAGATAAGAATGTTTACCGTCTTTACCAATGATGACAAAAGGGCCTACCCATAATGCCTCAAATTTTCCATGTCTTCCTTTATCTTGATCCTTTACATTCAATCTCAAAACTAAATCTCCTTCTTCGAACTTCCTTTCTATGGTTTTTTTGTCGAACAAAACCTTCACTTTCTGTTGTAATTCATGATTTCTCTTTTGATCCTATTTTCTCATTTCATCCAATTATGCAAGCTGATACAACTATCCTCCATGAAATCCATCTCTTCCCACTTTTCTTTATTCACAAATTTGTACACTGGTAACAAATTATTCAATGGTAAATGAGCTTTCTTCCTATAGAAAAGTTCATATGGTGCATAGCCAGTAGACTTCTTTATTGTAATTCTGTCTTCCCAAAGTGCAAGTAGTAATTTGGTATCCCATGATCTCTTGTTGTTGTTTAACATTCTTTTGATGATCTTCATTATATTCTTGTTACTAGATTCTTCGTGGTCATTTCCTTGTGGGTGATAAGGGGAGGACTAAGAAATTTTTATTCCATATTTCTTATGAAATTCAGTGAACTCTGCAGATCTGAAACACATAGCATTACCATAAATAATATTATGAGGAAGACCAAATCTTGTCAATATATTTTCAATCAGGAATTCAATCACCACTTTACTAGCAGCTTGTCTAGTAGGTATGGCTTCCACCCATTTAGTGAAGTAGTTAGTGGCCATCAAAATCCATTTATGTCCACCACTAGAAGTATCAATGATTTCTCCTATGAAATCTATTCCCCGCATTTGAAATGGTTCTTCAGTAGACATAGGATTAAGAGGTAATGCACCATTATATTTGAGTTTTCCTGAAAACTTTTGACATGCTTCATATCTCTGAACATATGCATGGCAGTCTTTAAACAAACAAGGCCAATAGTATCCTACATTCAATATTTTATGGGTAGTGGTCTTCACTAAAAAATGTCACCCACATTGACCATCATGAAGATCATTGAGTACTTCCTTTGCTTGATATTTATCTAAACAAAAAGAGAGGATACCATCCATGTTTTTCTAGTATATGTCTCCTTGTATCAAGACATACTTAGATGCCTGCAATTTTACTGTCCTTCTCTGATTATCTGTAAGGTTTTATGGACATTTCATGTGTTTTAAGAAATGTACTATGTTAGTATACCAAGGGCACCTTTCAATACTAGTCCGAGTCTTACTTAAATCCACTTGATTTACCTGTAATGCATCCATATTTGATTCTGCCATCAAACTTGCTAATCCTTGTCCTCTAACAATTTTAGTGATATGAATTTTTATATCAAATTTCTGAATTTGATTCACCCACCTACATCTTCTCCCAGTGGCTTATGATTGTTAGAATATATCCTTTATTGATGCATTAGGAACATAGGGTACTACTTTCACTCCTACCAAGTAAGGCCTAAAAGAATTTATTGCCTTCACAAGTGCATAAGATTGTTTCTCATTAATATCATAATTTAACTTAGAAGCTTGAAGAGTCTTACTAAAGAACACTATTGGTTGTTCATAACCTTCACTATTCTTTTGCAACAAGACAATAACAATGGTGTGATATGATGCAAAATAAAATAATTGGAATGATATAGTATAATCTAGAGACTTAAGCATAGGGGCCTCCTTGATTGCTTTTTAAATATTTGCAAATGCTTCTAAAGCTTCATTTTTCCATTTCATGTTTGCACCCTTCTTCAACATCATAGCAACTAGTTTAATTATTTTTGAAAAATTTGGGACAAATTTCCTTACAAAGTCTATTTGTCCAAAGAAGGATTTGATCTTTTTGACATTCTTTGGGACCTCATTATCTATTGTTGCAATCCTCTCAATATCTATTCTCACTCCATCTTTGGACACAATATGTCCTATCAATTTTCCTTCAGTGACAACAAAATGACATTTCTTTGATTTCAATGATATCACATATTCAAGGGCTCTTTGAAAGATTTGTTCCAAATGTTTTCAATGGTCATTTGCCCTTTTGGAATAAGTAGTTAGCTACTCCTGATATACCACCATAATTACATTAATAAAATCCTCAAAGGCCACATCCATTTCTCTTTGGAAGGTAGCCCTTGCATTAGTGAGTCCAAAAGGCATTCTAGCATATACATAAGTACCCTAAAGTGTAGTAAATGTTGTTTTATATTATTCCTCTTCTTTAACCTTCACCTGGTTGCACCTTGAGAACCCCTCCATCTCTGATAATAATTCATTTCCTATGACCTTTTGCAATAATGCTTCCATGTTTAGTAATGCATAATTGTCCTTTAATGATGATATATTTAGGTTCTCGAAATCTACACAAAGTCTAATATAACCATTCTTTTTTCGGACAGGCACCAAATTTGAAACCCATGTTGAGTGTCTAATCGGCTTTATAATATGAGCATCCCTTATCTTGATTAATTAATTTTTCATCTTGGGAGCCAAAGTAGGGTTTATTGGAATCTGCCTTTGCCTGAATGGTTTGGCATTAGGCTTCAAAGGTATCTCATGTTTGAAAAGGTCCTCTTGGTAAGATTTAAGGTCATCATAGGACCAAGAAAATACAAACCTATATTTTCTCAATAGTTTGATGATATCTGCTATGATCTTAGGGGTTAAACCTTTACCCACAAATACTTCCCTTGGAGTTTTTTCATTTCCCAAGTTTATCCTTTCCACTTCATCCATTGTGACATTGGTGTTTTTCTTGTCCACTTTTGAATCTATATTGTCAAACAATCTCTCCATTTCTACAAGGCCTTTTGGAACCTTATTGGTTTTAAGCTAAATAACTTCCTTTCCAAACAACACTTCTTTCCCATCCTTCATCTCGACATGAGCATTCAAGTCTATCAATTTATCTTCATACTCTTTCTCACATGCCAAAAATCTAATTATATATCTATCGTCTTTGAAGATTTTTCAGTTGTTGATGTTATCAGGTATAGCAAGCCTGGTTTTAACTTCATCTTGAATTATGTCCTCACAAGGAATGTCATTATGCTTCAATGCCAAATTAGCCTTAAAATCTGCAAGGATATTTTCTGATCTATCTATCCAGTTGATAGAAAAAGCATAATTCTATAGAATCTCATACTTCATTTCTATATCTTTTAAGAAGAGGTTGCTTAGCAAAAAATTTACTTTTAACTTGAGAGATAATTAATTCAGAATCCCCAAAGACACTTAAACATTTCATTCCATGTTTACTAGCTATTCTCAAACCAAGAAGTAAAGCTTCATACTCTACAACATTGTTAGTACATTCAAAATATAGTAAAAAGGAATATTTAATTATTTTCTTATTGGGAGAGAAGAAAATGACACCAGCTGCATTACCATCCCTACATCAAGAACCATCAAAATACATTTTCCAAATTGTATTGTTGCTTACTTCTGCATGTAACCCAATAGGTTCATTATTATGCATTGTATTTTTTGAAATACATACTTGAAAGTTATCCATGTCAAAATGACATAAATGTGTAACCAGGCTTGGATCCACATCATCAATAATATATGGAATTCAAGTATCCCTATCAATTCTTACATCCCTGTCATTCATTAGAATAGAAGCTTAATACAGATCTAATTGAATACTACATGCTACTAAGCTAGACCATTGTCTAGATAGAAGCATTCTATAATTGGCAGGGACTTCAACCACAGTAATATCCATTTTATATGACATTTTAGGACATGTAGAAAATTTAAATTCAACATTTTTAATTATGCCCACAACAAGAACAGATCTATTATCCATAGCATAACATCTACCAAATTTGGTTTCAACATTCATTCCTAATTATTTCATTATATCATTAGGCATAATATTTATTGGTGCACCAGAGTCTATCGTACAATTCTTTACCAATCTATTATTTATCAATAGAGTAAGATAGAAAGGATCAATTTGATTTCCATTTTTGTTTAAAGTAGCTCCTAGAGAAATAGCTGGAGGATCCTTTACTTCTTGGTTAAGGTCTTCCTTATTACCTACATTAGACAATATTTTCAAAGCTTCACTTTTACATTCAGGTATTTTAACTATTTCAAGAAAAAGGAACAAATATTTTAACTTGAGATAATGCATTAGACATGAAAGAACATTCATTGGGAAGAGATTTACTGACCACCTCTTCTCTTGATATTTTTGGAAATTCTTGAGGTTCTACTTGTTTCTCTTGAGCAATGTTTTTGTGCTTCAGCTTCTTTGGATCATTTTTTTGGTCAGGTTTCCCTTGGTCTACATTTACTATTCTATTCCTTAACTTATAATTACTTTTTGCTTCTTCCACTACAGCTATTGTGTATTATTTCTTCTCCTCTTCTGTTAATTCTCTTAATCTTGGAGTACTCTCCTGATAATCCCCATATTGGTATACTCTATTTAGGTCATCCTTGCAGTAGTATTCATCTGAAGAGCTATAATCATCATATCCCCACATAGGATCTGTCAATAAATTATTCACTGTGGATTGTTGAATATCATTCTGATCTTCATCCTCTTTCCATATTTGGGCCACACAACAATGCTCATAAGAATGGGGTAGTGTGCAGGATTCACACCAAGGATAGCTTTCCACAAAATGGTTGTTTTTCCTCAATGGATCATGAGTATGTAATTCTTTGTTCACTAGTTTCCCATCTTTCCATTTTGTGTTATAAGGTATGTCCTGCAATCTGTATCTATCATTTTTGTATGGTGCTCGATTATTTTGGCTGTACTTAAAATTATCTTTTTCATTATTCATTTGGAGTCCTTTCACCATATTCATAATCTTATCTAATTTATCTTCTTCCTTGTGTTTCTTAGGCTCTTTTGGATTGAACAGTTGAATGTCCTCCCTCTTAGCGATTATAACAGATTCCTTCCTATCATTCTCAATAGCTATGGCAATTTTGAGAGCATGTGCTAAAGTAGAAGGCTTATGAGATCTGATTTCATAATTGATCTTGCTATCAAATGCACCCATATAGAATTTTATTAGAAAGGCATCAACAGGTTTAACATCTCTTGGAATCCTATTTAAAACTTTGTTGAGCCTTTTGTTAAAGTTAGCCATAGATTCATTTTGATTTTTCTTCATACTTGTCAACTCATGTGAGGAAAAAGAAGTGTCATTTTT
Source organism: Thuja plicata (assembly GCA_018584345.1). Taxonomy (NCBI): domain Eukaryota; kingdom Viridiplantae; phylum Streptophyta; class Pinopsida; order Cupressales; family Cupressaceae; genus Thuja; species Thuja plicata. The sequence continues at coordinate 637,878 of MU228456.1, read as the reverse complement.
ATCACCGAATTGTTCTATGAATTGATTAACAAATTCATCCCAACTAGATATGGATCTATCTGGAAAAATTCTGAACCATTCTGCTGCATCTTCTATCAGAGATTGAACAAAAAAATTTATGTATACATCCTCATTGAATTCATCAAGCTCTTGGATAACATTCTTCAAATGTACACAATGCACCTCAGTTGATTCTGATCCATTCCCTGAAAACTTTGGAATTGCACTTCTTAATTCATTTTTTATGTCATTAGGATATCCCCTTCTGCCATAAAAATCTAATTGTCTGTATCTGTAAGAAACCATTGGGGCTCTATATTTTTTTCCATTTTGATTGATTTCTTTGTGCCTTGGATTATGATGATTTGTATTCTAGAATCCTTGATTATTTATTCTTGGTCCAAAATTTGGGTTGATATATTAATCTCTTGGGCCATAGTTTTGTGCCCTTTCATTCTGATATTCATTATTAATTCTTCCATAATTTTGATGCCCATGATGTTCATATTGGTTTGATATATTATGGTTCATTCTATTGTCATGGTTATGATGTTCTCCATTATTTCATTGTCCCCAATGAACATTTCTTTCATTCCCATTGCTGATTTTCTCACACCTTCCTTTATTGTCTGGTTCAAACAAGGGATTAGTATGATCACTGTTGAAAATATGCCCCCTATTATTTCTATGATGAGGATTGTATACACTATTTCTATCATCCTTAGTCATTCCTTTATCTTTTGGTGATTTGATTGCACTTCTTTGTTTTCTCATCTTTCTTAATTTCTCCTTTGGTTGCCTCTTAAGAGCCCTGACCATTTCTTCATCAACTAAGCCTGTGTTAGCTATTTCATGAAATATAGCATCTCATTTCCTATCCTTTTCTTCTCTTTCAGTCATCTTCTTATTTGTATCATGTTGGGACTCATGTTCTTCGCTATCAATTTGGAAAAAAAAGATTACAATTCTCATCATTTTTCTCATGACTATGATGACTTGAACTAGGGAATTGTTCACATTCAAAATCTTGATTATCTATATTAGGGTATATCATGCGTGGTCCATACATAATTTTTTAATTTGAATCCTTACCTTTATTTGTTAGTTCCAACTCAAAAAATTTGTCTTTTCTTAAAGATCTTATTCCTAGCATAAATTTAACACTTATATGTTATAGAATTTCAAAAGTACACTCGCCAACTAACAAGGTTTTAACCAAATCAAGTTTAAACCTTCTGCAATTTTGGCTCTGCAAAACCAAGGCTGGTAGGCCTACACCTTAAGCTTATCCTTCAAGTTTCAAGGCTTTTTATAGCAGATGAGAAAAATTTCAACACTCTCTTCCTCTAAGTGTGGTAAAGCAATTGAAAGAAAACCTTAACTGAAAAGAAATATGTGATAAAATGTTGAGTGACATGCTTCAAAATGTTTGTATATATATGAATTAAAAAGTACACATGGATATAATATCACAAAACTATGAACAATAAATTAAATGACCATAATCCAATACGTATGTAGACCAATGCCTTATTTTCTCATGGGCAATAGACTCAAGATCATCCCAATCCTTTGTACAACCTTAGAGATAGTTTACAAGAAACATATCACTTTAGAGATGTTATGAAATGAGCATATAACCTAATTTAATTCATATTTATCTCAACTAAATCAATTTTCAAATGACAAACCGATTGATTGTGGCCACAATCAATTGAATTTAACCATACAAGATGAAAAGACCAATTGATAATAAGAACTATGAATCTAAATCAATAATGCTACACCAAACTATCACTTTAATGAAAATCTATAGATTTTATCTAAGGGACTAATTGAAAATGATAAGATATCTATTCCCACATATGAGATAAAAAGGTGTACTTATCTTAATGATTTTAAAAAATGGTACAATTTATTTCATGTTGCAGTTGTTGATCAAAACTATCCAATCTGACTATAGTAACCGTGGTAATATCCTATTGTATTTATCTTGGTAGCCTTATTTATATCAAGTCCAAAGGATGAAACAAGCTTCAGATCAATACGCCTATTCATAACTAACACCTAATCCTAGGATTAACAACTGAACAATTATAATTACATCTCAAGAATGATTAGTCATCCTTGTCTGAAACTCAATTATCGACCCAAAGAGATAAGGATAATAGTCACTAACGAATCACTTGTGATTTGTTAGTGTATGTGTTAATTTTTTCCTTCTCAATCAACCACACACTTCAACATAGTCCTTCTTCACCAAGAACAAACAAGACTGAATATGAGTTATTCATCCTGCCTGTCTACGTGATTCGACCTGTTGCCTTCTATCTAGATGGGGTTTTGAAATTTGCTCTCAGGACGAGGGCCTCACAACTATGGACCATCTAAGAACGAAGGATTTGACATGATAAGTGCAATGTAATGCAAAGATTATGCTAATGAATTGAAATATGAGATACTAAAATAAGACATGATTTCAATGCAATTTAGTCTAGAAATTGAAAACTATCTATTTGCAATATGAAATTACTTTATATGATATTAGCAAAATGAGACAACAATTCAGTATTCTAACAATGCAATTTTCTCTAAAATGATTCAGGGCCTTTGAATGAAGAAAGAGGGTTCTTTTATAAACCCTGAGAAGATCAGAATAGAAACTTTCCTGTTTTGAAATAAAACAACTAGAAAAGCCAATTAAAAATAGAAAGGTTTATTGAAAAGAATTCAATAAATTGTTTTGTTCCTGTTTTAACTATTTTCTCTCTTTGATTTAACATTGTTTTATTTGAATTTAATTGTTTTATTTCTCTTTAAAGCACAATTAATTCAAAGTTTCCATTTTTGAATAGAAGAAAAGATTTTTGATAGAATATTCAATTAATTAAATAAATATGACCTCATAATTACTTTTTCTCAATTATCTGAATAATTAAATTCAATTATTGAAAAGAGGATATTTATTTAATAAT
>MU228456.1:606848-624161 GCA_018584345.1 Thuja plicata | reverse complement strand
TTAGGAATTAAATATGATGTATGATTAATACAGATTTAGGATTTTCTACATTTGACACTCAGGTCGAGTAGAGTCAGTGAAAACTCAGAATTGCCTAGTACAATAGGACTTTGATGATTCAGAAGAACGACAAATGCAACAAAATTGGTGAAGGTTGCAAGATGCCAATTTTGGGGTGTTACAGTTAGAGTCAATTCAGACTAATGAATGTGTTAAAATGTTATGGTTCTTCAACCATACTTTCATACATATATTTATTCTTCTGCAAATAGATATCCTCTCTGGTATGTTGAATGTCTTCATCATGTTGATTAGAGAATACGATATCATTAATCACTCTTTGATATTTCCTTTATCTTCTCCATGATATTTATTATCCTTCAATATTTCATCCAGGTCACATTTTTCTATCAGCATATAAGTCCATGTTTCCCCACCTTCGTAACCCCTACATGTTGACGACGTATAAAAAAAAAAACTAAGAGATATAAAATATAATTAAGAGAAATAAGCTTTAAAGATAACTCCTTGTCGACATAGTGACTCAGACTTAATGCTTCTCCATTCGTCAAAGCCATGTGGCATCATCACATAATTCATTTATAAAAATTGCACATCTCCACTTTGAGGCATTACACCCAACGTTGATTTTGTCTGAACTTGATCGATCTTTACCTGAGTCTCTGACCTTAGCCCCAACTCATCTTTAACCCTAGGTATCTGAATTCCTTTATGTCTCCAAGTCACGAAATCATTTCCTTAACTCCGAGTTTGTTGTGAGACTTCATGAGAACCACAAGATCAGACATAAAATCAATGGTCTATGCTTAATCTCCAGACCATAGAAGAGTATTCCATTTCATTGTGAGATCACGTGACAACCATTCAATTAAAAATACATCCACGGTCCGTGCCAAATCTCTGAACCTTAAGAGCATATTCCATATCCTTTCGAGATTACGTGACTAAGGGGCTACACCAATTCACTGAATGATAGAGAATATTTCATTGTGATTTCAAGATTAGGAGACAGCGACAAGATTAAAATTGAATCAATGACATATAATTCATCCTTACAAACTTTGAACTGATCCTGACTTAACCTTACTGTAACTCTGATCCATTCTGAGATCACGCGACTTAGGGAAACTCGCAGTCTCCAAGTATCTGGCCTAACCATGGTTTAATGCAAGCCATAAGATTTGATCCTGATCAACGGCCACAATTTCTTCTGTAACTAACTCTGAACTAAACCTGACTTCAACTGCCTTGACCATGATTTATCCAGAGATTTAGCAACAGAAGGAAACTCCAAGTCGCTAGAAATTAGCTAACCCAATGGTTTATTGTGATATTTCACACTAGCCACAGGATTAGACTTGCAATGACAGATCAGATCAGATCTTAACTTGGAAGGCCCATCTTTAACTTTACCTGACTTGAATTTTAACCTTATTCCATCTGGATATCACGCGACTGAAATAAATTCTAAGTCGTGAGATCATTTCATAACTCTGGGGTTTATTCTAAGATTTCACTCCATCTGTAAGATCTTATCTGAATTAATGACTCGCGTATAATCTCATGAACTTTGCTAACTTTTGACTTTATCTTGAGATCTAGTGCAAGCCATAGGATCGAAACTACATCTACGACTCGCGTTAAGTCTCCAAAGAAATAACTTAACCTCAAGTGCATCAGGAGATCACGCGACTGAAAGTAAAGAACAAACCAGACTTTAACCCTGAGTATATCATGAGATTTTGAGATAGACTGAGTCCCTGAATCTCCTAATGATCTTACTAACTCTGGTTTCATCACGAGACTTCACGCCATCCACAAGATGTGATCTAAATCAACGACTCGCGTGTAATCTCCTCAACTTTGCTGACTTTTGACTTTGTCTCGAGACTTAGCGCAAACCATAAGATCTGATCTAAATCAATGATCCTCATGTAATCTTTGAATCTTTCACTTAACCCCAATACCATCTGGCGATCAGGCAACTAAGGCAAAAAGAAAACCATGTCGTTAACTCTAAGTTTATCTGGAGATCATGAGATAGATTGAAGTTGCTAGATTACTAGATGTTCTGACTAACTCTGGTTTCATCATGAGACTTCATGCTATCCGCAAGATCTAATCTAAGTCAATGAATCACGCGTAATCTCCTGAACTTTTTTGACTTTTGAATTTGTCTCGAGACTTAGCACAAACCACAAGATCTGATTTGAATCAACAATCCTCGTGTAATCTCTGAAACTTTCACTTAACCCCAAGACCATCTGGTGATCAAGCGACTAAGGCAAAAATAAAACCATGCCTTTAACTCTGAGTTTATTTGGAGATCATGAGATAGACTGAGTCACTGAATCACTATATGTTCTGACTAACTCTGGTTTCATCACGAGACTTAGTGCACAACACACGATCAAAATCAAATCAATGATTCGCGTTAAGTCTCCAGATCAAATAAGCATATTGCTTTTCTCCTCAAGATCATGAGACTAAAGGTCACGCTAAATCATTGAATAAGATGGAATATTCCCTTTGGGTCGTGAGTGTAACACCCCAAAATTGGCATCTTGCAACCCTAACCAATTTTGTTGCATTTGTCATTCTTCTGAATCATCAAAGTCCTATTGTACTGGGCAATTCTGAGTTTTAACTGACTCTACTTGACCTAAGTGTCAAATGCAGAAAATCCTAAATCTGCATTCATACATTATATTTAATTCCTAAATATCAATTGGCTAAACAAACCCTATGATTGAATTAATTTAATTATAAAGTCCTAGCATTTTAATTAAATTAAATTCACCCCTTTTAGCTAAAAGACATAAAAATGAATTAAATAATATTTAATTATTAAATAAATATCCTCATTTCAATAATTGAATTTAATTATTCAGATAATTGAGAAAAACATATTTATGAGGTCATACTTTATTTATTTAATTAAATATTCTCTCAAAAATCTTCTCTCTGTTCAGAAATAGAAGTTTTGAATTAACTGTGCTTTAAAGAGAAAGAAAACAGTTAAAATCATAAATAAAATAATTAAAATCAGAGAAAGGAAAACATTTAAAGTAAAGGGAAAATAATTTATTGATTTCTTTTAAAGAAAGATTTCTAAATTGAACTGGCTTTTTTATCTGTTTTATTTCAAAAAGGAAAGTTTGTATTCTGAACAACCTCTGAGTCTATAAAAGAACTCCCATCTCTCATTCAAAACCCCTTCCTGAATTTCTAATCATATGCATTGTTAGAATATTGAATTGTTGCTACATTCTTAGTTCATAATCTCATATAGAATAATCTCATTTTGCAATAGATTAATTTCAATTTCTAGAATAATCTCATTGAAATCATGGCATAGTTTTAATCTCATTTCTAGTTTAAATTGATCATTTAGATTAAATCTTGCATGTTTCATTTCTAGAGTAATCATTGCATTGCATTCATGGAAGCATAAATCCTTCGTTCTAAATTGGTCTATGGTTGTGAGACTCTCATTCTGAGAGCTATTTCAAAACCCCGTCTGGATAGAAGGAAACAGGTCAAATCATGCAGACAAGCAAGATGAATAATCTCATATTCATTCTTGTGTGTATCTAATGAATAAGGACTATGTTGAAGTGTATGGTTGATTAAAAAGGTTAAATGTACCACATAGATTTCTGGCACCCACCATGGGGCCTGAGGTAATATGTTCTAGCCCTATTTCATTACACTTTTTTTCATTTTTTTAAATTCTATTCGTACTTTTGTACATCTCTGTTTTAATGTCGCGCGAACTTTCGCAGCATCCCGCACCAACTTTCTAGTTCTTTGCGGGGCTTTCTGCACTTCTTTGCATGATCTAGGATGAATCATTGCTCAAAATTCAATACCAGAGCTTTTATTTGATATTTCTTATCTCAGTTTTCTAACCATCTATTATTTTCTGACATTTGTGTTTCTCTAATTTTATCTTCTAGAATAGCTTAACAGTGGTTTGTAGGACACTGAGATAAAGAAAAGCAATCATAAACTTCTAACGTGTTTATTGCAGGATGCTGAAATGAAGAAAGACATTAAAAAATACTAATGTGTTTATTGTAGGACGTTTGTCAAAGACCTTGCATGTTTTCACAAATTCTCATGTCTATTTTTAGTAGTTAGAACACACTTCGGTTGGTGCTTAAAATGAATCATTGTCTTACGTGATTGAAGTTTTTTCTAGATTGTAATTCCAAGAACTACATGAATGTATCCTCTCCCCTCACCTTTATGGATCTTGGGTGTAAGATAAATTCATGTGATTCTTCTAGAGTGGCTACCTCCTAAGAGCTTTAGCAGAGCTGGTGAGAGTGGATGCCCAACCGGTAACAGGCTAAAGCCAAGCCCTTCCAAACTGGTATACAAAAAATGCTATTGTGATTAATGTCACAATAGACAGGTGTGAATTCATTGTGGTAACCAAAATCTCCTCCAGTACCCTAGTGGTGCGTTAAAGTCCCAACATCATTAAGGTGAAAGCCTTGCTTTGAAAGGATTGGGAGAGCCCCCTTAATTGGGAAAATGACTTGATCACAACCACCTGAACGGATGTCCTTACTACAAACTATTGTTCTAGTTTCCAAAAACCCTCTATCTATTGGCATGTAAGGTCAGAGAATGACTAAGATGCCCCACACTCTTATGGTTCTTAGTAGAGACAACAACCCTTTGGGAAGCAATTCCTTTGGGGTTCGAAGCTTGGTGTGCTTGAGAAGTGAGTGCACATGTAAGGAGGAGCCTATGCCTCCAAGCTTCTAAGTTGTCTACTAAGAGTAGGCGTAGTTGAACTTCGGTTCAAGTGGGGATTCAACAGATACTATCCTGGCTATCCTAGGATAGTGACGTTTCTGTTCTGGTACTACAAACATTCTGTTTAATGTGTTTTACGTGGGTGTATCTTTAAACAATCAAAACTATCATCAAAACACACAAACTGTCAAACTTGAACATGTCCAACACAATCTGTAACTCAAACTATCTGTCAAACAACAGCATGATTTTATCTCAGGAAACACAATCTGGTCTCAACCGTCTGATTCTCTAGACTTTCATTTGTCAAAATTGCATAGTTTCGCGTGACATTCTGCCAAAATTTGCATCATTATCTGAGAATCTTTGCATGACACGCTAGAAATCATTGCGCAATATTTTTCAAACTCACTGTCAATCAATTCACTTTTTTTCACCAGTCTGGTATCATTCTTCGCGCGGGACTGCAAAGTTTTGCGCGCGTCTGTGAGAATCTTCGCGCGAGAATGCACTTCTTCACACGAGTCTGAAGATTTTTTTTCAAAATAGTGAGCTAATTCCCATCTGTCAAGCATACTTCTATCAAATTTGGTCTCTGATCTAGGTCTATTTATCTTCCTTCTATCTTCACACAGTCAAAAACTTGGTTTCTTGGGTTGAGGATTACGTGATTCTTGCTTAAACTGGTCTTGTCTCATATCTTTTGGTCTATTTCTACTATGTCATCATGCCTTGTGTCGCAATAGTCATCTCTTGGCTGTTCTAGCCTCATCTCCAATGATTTTCACCAAGGATACTTCACCCTTTGGCACTTTTTATGCATTTACTTTGAAACAGTTTCAAGTTTGATCCTAGTTCACATCCCTTGTTCAATCTTTGTTTATGACTGTCACAACTCGAAGTGGCAAAGTATTCCCTTCAATCAATCAAGACAAATCTGTACTTTCCACACCATTGTCAGCTACATCTAGTGAGGAATCATCTTGATCTCCTTCCCTAGTACTTTGACCTTACATCAAACGGTCATTTCCAGTGGATTTTAGTCAGGTTCAAAATCCTTTGTTCCAAGAAGATCTAAATTCTGAGAACACTCAACCTTCTCATACTGAATCTTTACACGTTGAACCCTTGCATTCTAGCAAGATGGAAGATCATGACCAATCAAGTGAGGCTAGCAGAGCTCACCTCCTTAAATCTTGGGGTAAGTCCCATTCTCAAGACCCCCCTAACAATGTGGAAACAGAAATAACTCAGGAAGATATTGCAAACGTTCATGCCAATAAAGATTTCCGTAGGATGATGGGAGTTCTCCTAGCTGAGGAGAAAGAGAAATAAATTCTCTAACTAGCCAATCAAGGAGCTAAGTTACCCTCCAAATATGATGTAAAAACACTTGTTGAGAAAGAGGAAGAAACTGAAAACTCCCGCTTGCGAAAACAAATGCAAACTATGCAAGAGCAACTCTCTCAACTCTTGAAAGAGAAAGATAAACCTATTACACAATTCATGCTGGAAAGCATCTGTCCTTTCCCATTTGACAATAATCTTTGCATGCCTCCTTTTCCCAAAGGAGTTAAACTTCCCAAATACGATAAATACTTGGGTACTTCTAATCCCCAAGACAATTTGAGATAATTTGGTGCTCTCTCTATGGAGTTCATACATGACACAACCTATCTCATGTGTCTTTTCCCATGTAGTTTGGGAGGGTCAGCTATGGAGTGGTTCTCTAGACTACCAATTGGCATCAAAACTTTTGAGGAAATTACCAATCTATTTCTACAACACTATTCTCGCAACATCCAACATCCGGTTCATATCCAAGATCTTTGCAAATTGAAACAAAATCATGGGGAATCCTTGTTGGCATTTCTCTAAAGATGGAGACAAGTTTATACATGATATTCTCGCAAGATACCTGAATTTGAAAAGTTGGACATCTTTCTCGACAATCTTCTCCCCAACTTTGGGTATCAAGTACAGCTGCAAGGTCCTCTAACATTTGATGACATGATTAAGAAAGCTGTGAGAATCAAGACATTCATTATCAAGAAAGGAGAATTGACCTTACACAAGGAAAATAAACAAGGGTCTTCCTCCTCGAGAAAAGATAAACCCAAATTTTCCAACAAGAACCAAAATGTTGTGAATGATGGAGTTGTAGACAATGTGACTCCCAAACCTTCCAAGGCTACCTTTAATCTCACTACCATAATGCAAGCAGCCAAAGCCACTGAATAGGCTGTGGCAGATTCCAAACTGAGCACTTCACAATTTTCTGGATATAAACCTTGGGATCCTAGACCCAAGCATGAATTCACTCCTTTAGGAGAACCTCTTAATGCAGTTTACAAGACTCTCTTGGACAACCATTTACTCACTCCACTGGATAATTCATGACCTTATGATCCACAACCAAGACCCTCTTAGTGGAATGAATCCGCTTATTGTGATTTTCACCAAAACAAAGGTCATAAAACAACTACTTGTCTTAAATTACGACATAAAATCCAGGATCTCATCGATAGTGAGGTTATTGTTGTGGGAGGTCACAACAAGAACTCTAATCACCAAGCTTTCAAATATCCATTTCCTCCTCATGGAAAAGGTGAATCATCTAAAGGCAAAAATACTGATGCTAAGGTCAACTATACATACACCAATAGTGACAATGTCATTAATATGGTTGAACCTGTTGGAATACTATAATGTCATCATTCTCAAGGGAAGGGAAGATACTCCCAAACCAAAACACCTTTCATCTTGCGAGGGTCTACACCTTAATCTTCCGAACAAGAACAGTCTCAAGTCAGTGCTAATGTTGTTACTCGATCTTGCGCTAAGATCATCCTCAAAGGCCCTGAGCCTTTTATGTCTACATCAACACAATCAGCAAACAAAGCTAATATCATCTCTGCCAATAACAATCGGAAAGTGGGTTCCTCATCTAATGCTGCCAATTGCAATGTACTAATGCTCAAATCACTATTTTAGAGCTGCTGAAAATCTCCCCCGCTCATAGGGAAATCCTGGACAAAGCCCTTACCGAGGAAAATTTCCTAAAAGATCTTGATCTTGACCGGTTTCAATCCATGGTAGGTCACTTGAACTCCTCCCATTACTTGTCTTTCTGTAAGGAAGATGACCATTCTTTGAGTCACCCGCATAATAACCCTCTGCACATTGAAGTCATGATTGGTTTTGCTGTGTTCTTATAGATAACGACACTGGCCTCAATATTTGCTCTGCTAGCTTCCTTACTAAATTAGGCTATGACAAAGACTGCATTAATGCCCACAAAAAGATTACTATTAAGGCCTATGATGAAGAAGAACGTAAATCTAAGGGGCTAGTTGTGTTGCCAATCAGAGTGGGTCCTGTTGAATGAGATGTTATATGTCAAGTGCTTGACATTTCTTTGGCATACAATATTCTATTAGGCAGGACATGGATCCATGAAATGCAGGCTATCCCTTCAACGTACCATCAGTGCATTAAGTTCCCATTCCAAGGATCTGAAGTGACTATACCTGCTAATACACACTATGATTGCAACGCCCTTACAAAATCTACTGACATCTTTGTGCCTACCAACAGAGAATCTATTGAGCTCCTTGAGACTAAATTAAAAGAAATGGAAAAAAGCTTGACACTCAAAGAAACTGACATTGGAGGATATCAGATTGAACCTATGCTATCTATCACATCTTTGCCTTTGTCTCCACATTCTTTTGGGAGACCTTTTGAGAGCACTAAACCTTCTATGCTTCCTCCTCCAACAAAGTATGGTGGTACTTTTGTACAAGCCACAGTATCATTAGAAGAAGAAGCTGAAAATAGAGCTATCAAAGCTTGGATCTATAAAGGAGAAAACAATTCTGAACAAACTACTCCACCTTATGACATAAAACTTGAGCAGTATGGGAAAGGTCTATCCATTATGCAACATTTTGGCTACAAAGGAAATGGTCCCATAGGTATGAATCATAATGGATTGATTGCACCACTTGAAGCTATTGGTCGTAGAACATGTGACTCTATAGGTATAGGCTTCAAGAAACTCACATTTCAACTAGGGATAAACAAGTTCATACCTCGAGAAGATAAACAACCAATACCTGAAGAAACATCTAAAACTAAAGAATTTAAAGACAGTTCTGATGAGGATAGTTTTCCTTATCCTATTCCTCTAGACCTGGTGGCATTCTTTGCTGAGCCAGATGAATTTATACCACATGTTAGTATAGTAGAAACTGATAGTGATTCTAATGACACCACTTCACTTGCTCCATTAACCTATGAGGAGTGGAAAGAAATACAAACTATAAATCCAGGTCATCAGGGTGATTTATACATACCACCACACTTTCAAGAATAGTTTGAACAAGAATCCTATTCACTTCTCAATACACAAGAGGCAGTTGATGCTACAAACTCTAATGAGGTACCTAGGTCAAAACGTGCTCATCTGACCATAGCGGAGGTTCTAGGTAGAACTCATCCCAACTGGGGACAAAGGGTTGATTTTAATCACGTTCTTGACATGACGCCTAATGATGAAATGAACTCTCATGAATATGAGTTTGACAGCTTGTCATATGCCACCTCTAACAGAGATACAGATACAGTTCACACATATGAAAACCTTCTCGAAGTAGGTGAAGGGTCTAGTGTAAGGTCAAATGCATCTGACTCCATAGATTTTAACATGTCATCTACTACAGTCACTAGGAATTAAAGGAATTTGACTATACCTCTGGATGAGATCACTTTAGGTCTCGACTTGCTTGTCCATGCTTTTGATGATTATACCATGAATTCACTTGAACCCGTTACTTCTCTTTCACTTTGCCATCCTGAGATTATAGACTGGAACTCTACCTCCCCATCTAATGAAGTCCTTACGTTCCATAATGATTATGCTCTTTCCTATTACCTACACGCTATCAAACCTATAACGTCCTCCACTAGCGAAGAAAGTGTCAACATGACTAAGGCTTCCATCAAGTATCTTAGTCACAAAATCAAAAGAAAAAAAAAAAAGGCACTCTGATGGTGAAAACCACATTATGGCAGTATCAAAGCCTAAAACAGTCAAAATAAAAGACGTATCCAAGGGTGAAAACCTCTCTGAGGCACCCGAGGATGAGATACTTGATGCGCTTCCAAGTCATTTCCAGGAAAGATCATCTCTGATTATTGAACCAACTCAACCAATCAACTTGGGTATAGAATCTAAACCTCAGATCATTCATTTGGCACAATCACTATCCGAGGCAGAAAGAGGAATTCATTACATTCTTTAGGAGCAAAAAGATAAAATTCACATGGAAGTATTCAGACATGCCAGGATTAGACCCTAATCTAATCAAGCACCATTTTTCCATTGCACCAGGTGTCAAGCTCGTCAAGTAGAAGCTTCAAAAAATGCATCCAAATGTAGCTCTACTTGTCAAAGCTAAATTGGAGAAACTTCTTAAGGTAGTGTTTATCAGAGTAATTGAATATGTAGAATGGATCTCTAACATTGTTCCAGTATCAAAACATGATAAATCTATACGAGTCTGCACAAACTTCAGAGACTTGAATCTGGCATGTCCTAAGGATGACTTTCCATTTCCCAATATTGATATGATTATGGATATGACAACAGGGTATGAAATGTACTCACTAATGGATGGTTTCTCTGGCTACAACTAGATAAAAATCATGCCAGAGTACCAAGAGAAAACTACTTTCACATATGCATGGGGCACTTTCTGTTGGAATGTCATGCCCTTTGGACTCAAAAATGTTGGTGCTACATATTAGAGAGATGTCACTACTATATTTCATGACATGATGCATAAAAAATTAGAAGATTATGTGGATGACACCCTAGCTAAGAGCATGCACTGAGGGAAACATCTTACAGATCTAGGTCCTATAATAGATCGCATGGAATAGTTCAGTCTGAGGCTCAATCCTAAGAAATGTGTATTTGGCGTAACATCTGGAAAATTGCTTGGCTATATCATCTCTGCCAAAGGAATCAAAGTGGATCCTGTGAAAGTACAAGCTATCATGGAAATGCCACCACCAAATAATATTAGACAAATGAGAGGACTTCAAGGCTAACTACAATCTATCCAGTGCTTTATCTCACAACTGGTGGACAAGTCACAACCATTCACCAAGACTCTACACAAAGGTGTGACTTACCAAAGGAACAAATAACTTGATGAAGGGTTCACACAAATCAAACAGTATCTTGTGAACCTGCCAATCTTGATGCCTCCTATTCATGGCAAGCCGCTTATACTTTACATATCTGCTACAGATACATCATTGGGTATCCTATTGGATCAAGAGGATCATCACAACAAAGAAAGGGCTATCTATTACATTAGTAGAACTTTGGTCTCATATGAAACAAAATATTCTGCTATAGAGAAGGCTTGCCTCGCAGTGGTATTTGCTTCACAAAAATTGTGGCACTACATGTTGGCTCATACTATATGCCTAATTGCTAAAATTGATCCTCTGAAATATTTTCTTAGTAAAGCTACCCTCACAGGTAGACTAGATAAATGGGTCATGCTTCTCAGTGAATTTGATATTGAGTATGTAGAAAGGAAAGCCATCAAAGGGCAAGTTATTGCAGATCAATTGGCAGAAGCACCTTTAGTAGATCATCATCCATTGCACATTGAATTCCCAGATGAGTCCATATTACTTCTCACACATCGATCATGTACTATGTTTTTTGATGGTTCATTTACCCAACAGGGGTTAGGTGCTGGGATACTGTTCATTACACCTAAAAGGTACTCTTTACCAAAAGCATATAAGATGTTGTTTCCTTGCACAAAAAATATTTCTGAGTATAAAGCCTTAATCAATGGTATGAAGATCGCCCTTGAGTGGCGAGTAGACAAACTCAATGTCCTTGGAGATTCACAGTTAGTCATCAATCAAGTAAATGATATCTATCAGACAAAGGATGACAAGTTGGTGCCTTATAAATGGTTGGTTGATGACCTCAAAAATTATTTTTTTCACATCACATTTCAACAAGTTCCAAGGGCAGATAATAAAGTAGCAGATGCCATGGCTACTCTTCCCTCCATGCTACAAATGCCAGAAAATAATTTTTGACATGAATTCCTAGTGGAGACGTTACGCCACCCAACCTATGATTCCCCTGATTCCCAAATGATCTGTTTTGTCATTGGACATGACTCACTCGCTACCATCATATCTTTTCCTACCTTCGTGACTAGATTGTTCTGGATACTTACACTTGGAATGAGAAACGTCACTTAATCTACAGTGCTTCACAGTTTGTCATCAAAGCTAATGACTTGTACAGGCACGGTCTAGACGGTACCCTCCTTAGGTGTTTAGAACCTGATGAGTCCAAATGTGCATTAGTAGAGGTGCATGAAGGCATCTATGGGTCTCACTCTAATAGCCTGACATTGACCCATAAACTTATTAGAGCTGGTTACTACTGGCAAGATATGGAAAAATAAGCTACACAATTTGCTAATTCTTGCAAACAATGTCAACTATATGGTAATCATGCTCCAACCAAGGAGCTTATTCCCTTTATTACTTTATGTCCATTTCAACAATGGGCCTTTGACTTGGTGGGTCAGATTTATCCCTCGTCCTCAAATGGACATAATTTAATAATCACAAGTACAGACTATTTTACCAAGTGGGTGGAGGCAGTCCCTCTCACCGTTGCCAATGGAAAATCAGTAGCTATGTTCATTCTCAACTACATCATCTGTAGGCATGGTGTACCCTCAGCAATAATCATTGATAATGGAGGGCAATTCAAAAACAAGGATTTGACAAAGCTATTCTCGAAGTTTAAAATTACTCAGCATTGGTCTTCCATCTATTATCCTTAGGGTAATGGACAGGTGGAAGCATCCAACAAGACAATCCTTAAAATCCTGCATCGCACAGTGCACAAATCTAGATGAGATTGGCATCTCCAAATCAATCCAGCTCTTTGGGCATACAGAACAAGCATAAGAACACCAACAGGGGCTACTCCCTATGCTTTGTTTTATGGAGTAGACGCTGTGTTACCAATTGAGGTTGAGATTCCTTCTCTGTGAGTCTCCCTAAAAGGCCTCATTACTGATGAAGATAACATAATATCTCGGCTACAAGAGCTAGAACTACTTGATGAACATCAACAAGTGGCATTCAATCACCTTAGAGCATACCAAAAAAGGATGTCCAAGAGCTATAACAAGAAGGTTAGACCAAGGGATTTCCAAGCGGGTGACCTCGTTCTGAGGGAGAACCCTAAGAATCAACAACATCAGATCCAGAAAGGGAAATTTGAACCAAATTGGCTCAGTTTGTATGTTTTCACTGCAGTGTTTGGGTCTGGTACCTATCAAATTTCTAGTACTGAAGGACAATAACTCAAGAATCCCATCAATGCTCTTCATCTGAAATGATTCTACAGCTGAGACATCTTCAGTGTGCTCCTGTATATAGTAAAGTCCTAAAAAATTCTAAAATCTAAAAAAGTCCTAAAAAAAATGATCATCTTAGTGAAAACCTAGCGATAGGCGCTTTGATGTATCTCCAAAAAAATTATATATTCCAAAAATACAAAAAAATTGAAAAATACAAAAAAAAAAAAGAGAAAAAAGAAGATAAAAAAGGTGCCATTGATGAAAACCTGGCAAACATGCATCATGGTAGCAAAAAAAGAATTTTTGCCAAGAGGGTGAAAACCTGGTAAACAGGTGCCTCTTGTTCCACATTGCTATATCTATCGCAGCACCACTTGGCTTCACACATTTTCTTTCTTGCTTTCCTGCTTTCCTACTTGCATTTGCTTTCTGCATGCTTTCTGTTCCCATCGAGACACCAACTTACCTAGATTGAAACTGGTCATACTCTCGGGGCAACCCTCCTAGTCTAGGGGGCATTGTCTTATTACCTTTTGGGGATCTTCTTTGCGATAGTCACTAGTGGTTCTCACTGTGTCTGCCTACTGTTGCTTAGCTTATACTGAGATCTCTCTCCATTAGAATCTCCCTAACATTAGTAACCAGTGGTTCTCACTACATCTGCCTACTGATGTCTAGCTAGTCCTATGATCTCTTCACTTGAACATCTCTCTCGCGTCAGTCACCAGTGGTTCTCACTGTGTTTGCCTATTGTTGTCATACTATTGAGATTTCTCACATCTGTTACAGTTGGATTTATCCTCAAACACTCTATCTATCGATACTCGTTCTTGACATTTCTTTTCTTTAGCTTGTACATAGCTTTCAGTCACTTTCATGACACTTTGGTTCCTTTGTGAACCCTCCTAACTTGACAATGCTTCAACACCATACGCTTGGGGGCAACCAAATATAGTTTTTTCCTTGCAACATATGTCAAGTCATTCATCGTTACTTGGGGGCATGGGTCCCCCATTTGATCACATATTTTGTTTACACCTGCGTCAATAATCTTGTCACTTCTCAAGGACAACTCGCTACTGACACAAACTGGTGTTTCTCAACACCACCATAAATAGTGTTTTTTAACACTATCTTTGGACACATCTATGTTTTTTAACACACATCAGATATCTCAAATGTAAACACCTATCAATAACAATCAAACACAATGCACTCATAAGCACAATGGTGTTTTTCAACACCTCTAAACATGAACATATGCAAAAACTTTGAAACTGGCTAAGTTATGATTGAATATTTCTTTGTATGCTATATGTTCTCATGAATTTCATTTATATTTTCTTTGTCTACTTCTTGTTGGTGTAGTCCCAATGATCTGACAACATCAAATAAATAGGGTGTATGTGATAAGAGCTCCCGCACTAAGGTGGAAAAGCCTCACATCCCTCGATCTTATTTATTTGTACACCATGGTGAGGTCGGTACTATCTCCTTGACTGTTATTGCTCTATTTTTTTATGCATGATCACACTCATGGTTATCTTGGCCTTGAATGCCTCGATACTAGTGTACTCTTGCAACATTAACTAGAAATAATGTTCAAGTCATCTTGGCTTTTGTGCCTTGGTGCTTATGTTCGTTTCCTACATTTTATCTGATGAAAATTCATATTCATATCCTTATGGTTGCATTGTGGTGCCAGTAAGGGTTGTATTTACTTTGATGTTCCAAAAAAAATGCTTAGTGATGATAATTATATGATGGGTCTCACAACCATTGTGGCAGCAATTCAATGTTCACTTCATTGCGTTCTCCTAGATTTGTACATTAAGGGGTTCTTCTTCAGCATCCTAGATTCATCACTTCTACACAAGTGTTTGATCCTCACTCTCTATCTTCAGCTATGTGCTAAATCCATTTTCGGGATCAAAATCAAAATCTGACACTTATATATCGCTCAAAACCGCATTTTAAATTTTTTGGGACCAATGCGATCGGACGCTTGTGCAGTCAACTTTTTGATGTTGCTTTCTTGTCAGAATCATATCTTATCATCATTTTATCAAATATTTGACTCTTTTCCTCAAAAGACAACTCTAGTCAACTATGATCAACCCTAGTCAAACTTGGTCAACCAGACCTCGAACTCGCTTGAAATTGATTCATGATCTTCCAAATTCTTCCTTAATCTGTTCTGAGTTCTTCTTGATCTCCTATTCAACATCTATATGTGATTTCTCACTCTCAATCATCATTATGACATGTCATCTTTCCATTTCTCTCCCGAGGGGGCAGGATGAATACATCATTGAATCTATTCCATTCAATCTGATCTGATTTTCAGAAGTCCTAATTGCTAGGGGCATCTCATCACTTGGGTCATGTTCAATTTTTCATACTTCATAGTCAAAACTGGATATTCCATAATCAATAGGGGCATCTTTGTTCCCTAAATCTCATCATCTTTTAAGTATGTGAGCAATCTAACTCAGATTCTTGAGGATCATGCTTCATTATGGAGATGATTCTCAAAAACTCATCTATTGGGAATTGAGGCAATCTAACCCTGACTCCTAAGGATCAAGCTTCTTTCTGGAGATGATTCTTGAAAACTCAATCTGACCAGTGTCTAGGAAATCTAACCTAGATATTGGAGGACTAAGCTCCGTTCTGGAGATAGTCCTAAAAACCTCTATTTACTATCTTTTGAGATAGGTATCAAGGCAATCTAACCCTGACTCCTGAAGGTTGAGCCTCATTCTGGGGACAGTCTTGTGAAAGATATCAATCTAACCAGTGTCTTGGCAATCTAACCTAGATATTGGGGGACTAAGCTTCGTTCTGGAGATAGTCCTAAAATCTCTATTGATTATCTTGTTGGACAGGTATCTAGGCAATCTAACCCTGACTCCTAAAGGTTGAGCCTTGTTCTGGGGACATACTTGTGAAATAAATCAATCTATTAGGTATCAGGGAATTCTAACCTGGATCCCTGAGGATCAAGCTTCATTTTGGAGATGATTCTCAAAATCTTAATCTATTAGGTGTCAGGGTATTCTAACCTGGATCCCTGAGGATCAAGCTTCATTCTGAAGATGACCATCAAAAACTCTATTTGACCGATGTCTTGACAACCTAACCTAGACTTCGGAGAGTCAAGCTCTATCCTAGAGATGGCTCTGAAATCTTCATCAATCGATCTTTGCATCGTCAATTTTTGAAATCTATTCTTTTGTGCTTCAAGCATCAGACTATTCTTTGAATCAATGTGCTACTCGCACATCAATTCAAAGCGGGGCAAAATGTAACACCCCAAAATTGGCATCTTGCAACCCTAACCAATTTTGTTGCATTTGTCATTCTTCTGAATCATCAAAGTCCTATTGTACTGGGCAATTCTGATTTTTAACTAACTCTACTCGACCTAAGTGTCAAATGTAGAAAATCCTAAATCTGCATTAATCATACATTATATTTAATTCCTAAATATCAATTGGCTAAATAAACTCTATGATTGAATTAATTTAATTATAAAGTTCAAGCACTTTAATTAAATTAAATTCACCCCTTTTAGCTAAAACACATAAAAAAAATTAAATAATATTTAATTATTAAATAAATATCCTCATTTCAATAATTGAATTTAATTATTCAGATAATTGAGAAAAACATATTTATGAGGTCATACTTTATTTATTTAATTAAATATTCTCTCAAAAATCTTTTCTCTGTTCAAAAATAGAAGTTTTGAATTAACTGTGCTTTAAAGAGAAAGAAAACAGTTAAAATCATAAATAAAACAGTTAAAATCAGAGAAAGGAAAACATTTAAAGCAAAGGGAAAACAATTTATTGATTTCTTTTAAAGAAAGCTTTCTAAATTGACCTGGCTTTTCTATTTGTTTTATTTCAAAAAGGAAAGTTTATATTCTGAACAACCTCTGAGTCTATAAAAGAACTCTCATCTCTCATTCAAAACCCCTTCCTGAATTTCTAGTCATATGCATTGTTAGAATACTGAATTGTTGCTACATTCTTAGTTCATAATCTCATATAGAATAATCTCATTTTGCAATAGATTAATTTCAATTTCT
>MU228456.1:591974-606798 GCA_018584345.1 Thuja plicata | reverse complement strand
TAGTTCATAATCTCATATAGAATAATCTCATTTTGCAATAGATTAATTTCAATTTCTAGAATAATCTCATTGAAATCATGGCATAGTTTTAATCTCATTTCTAGTTTAAATGGATCATTTAGATTAAATCTTGCATGTTTCATTTCTAGAGTAATCATTGCATTGCATTCATGGAAGCATAAATCCTTCATTCTAGATTGGTCTATGGTTGTGAGACTCTCATTCTGAGAGCTATTTCAAAACCCTGCCTGGATAGAAGGCAACAAGTCAAATCATGCAGACGACAAGATGAATAATCTCATATTCATTCTTGTGTGTATCTAATGAATAAGGACTATGTTGAAGTGTATGGTTCATTAACAAGGCCAAATCTACCACATACAGTGAGATTAAGAGACAACCAAGGAAATGTTAATGTGCACATGACAAATAAGATACTTAAGTTACTTGAAAAAGTAACAAGGAAATAGAACATGCCATGAACAAGCTAGGGTTTTTTAGGAATTCAAAGGGTTTTTTGCAAGCATAAACTACAAATAAAAATCATAAGTCACAATAATTAATATAAGGAAACTTCCCTGAATTATTTTCATGTCCAAATTTGATCTGTAAATCTAGGTTCCACCAGTGGCTCTTTCTAGGGATGTGCGTTCATACCTGGACACAGCAAGACCCTAGCTATCTCTAGAGAATCAGACCATTAGAAGAACAAATTAATACAATACATATCATACAAATAAGGAAAACAAACTTGCCTTTTTCTACTTTTAAGAGAAGAAAGGTTTAAGATACTGACCATGTACAAGAATCTCAAGAGGACAACCTTCCAAATCTTGTAAAAGATAAGAATTTTCACCTCCTTTACCAATTATTACAAAAGGACCTACCCATAAGGCCTCAAATTTTTCATTTTTTCCTTTATCTTGATCCTTTACATTCCATCTCAAAACTAAATCTCCTTCTTGGAACTTCCTTTGTACGGTTTTTTTGTTGAACAAAACCTTCACTTTTTGCTGTAATTCATGATTTCTCTTTTGAGCCTTATTTATCATTTCATCCAATTCTGCAAGCTGATACAATCTATCCTCCATGAAATCCACCTCTTCCCACTATTCTTTATTCACAAATTTGTACATTGGTAACAAATTATTCAATGTTAAATGAGCTTTCTTCCCGTAGACAAGTTCATATGGTGCATAGCTAGTAGACTTCTTAATTGTAATTATGTCTTCCCAAAGTGCAAGTGGTAACTTTGTATCCCATGATCTCTTGTTTTTGTTTAACATTATTTTGATGATCTTTATTATATTCTTTTTACTAGATTTTGCTTGGCCATTTCCTTGTGGGTGATAAGGGGATGAATAAGAAATTTTTATTCCATATTTCTCATGAAATTCAGTGAACTCTGTAGATTTGAAATACATAGCATTATCACAAACAATCTTATGAGGTACACCAAAGCTTTTCAATATATTTTCAGTCAGGAATTTAATCACCACTTTACTAGTAGCTTGTCTAGTAGGTATGGCTTCCACTCATTTAGTTAAGTAGTTAGTGGCCACAAAAATCCATTTATGTCCACCACTAGAAGTATCAGTGATTTCTCCTATGAAATCTATTCCCCACATTTGAAATCGTTCTTCAGTAGAAATAGGATTAAGAGGTAATTCACACTTATATTTGAGTTTTCCTAAAAAAAATTTGACATGCTTCACATCTCTGAACATATGCATGGCAGTCTTTAAACAAACAAGGCCAATAGTATCCTGCATTCAATATTTTATGGGCAGTGGTCTTTGTTCACACTTATATTTGAGTTTTCCTAAAAAAAATTTGACATGCTTCACATCTCTGAACATATGCATGGAAGTCTTTAAACAAACAAGGCCAATAGTATCCTGCATTCAATATTTTATGGGCAGTGGTCTTTGCTGAAAATTTTCCCCCACATTGTCCATCATGAAGATCCTTGAGTAATTTATTTGCTTGATATTTATCTAAACAAAAAAGGAGTATACCATACATGTTTTTCCAGTATAGGTCTCCTTGTATCAAGACATACTTAGATGCTTGCAATTTTACTGTCTTTCTTTGATTATATGTAAGGTTTTTTGGACATTTCATATGTTTTAAGAAATGTAATATGTTAGTATAGAAAGGGAACCTTTCAATACTAGTCTAAGTATTACTTAAATCCACTTGAATTACCTGTAATGCATCCATATTTGATTCTTCCATCAACCTTGCTAATCCTTGTCCTCTGACAATTTTAGTGAGCTGAATCTCTATATAAAATTCATGAATTTGATTCACCCACCTACATCTTCTCTGAGTGACTTCTGATTTATTGAATATATCCTTTATCATTGCATTAGGAACATAGGCTACTACTTTCACTCCTACCAAGTAAGACCTGAAAGACTTTACTGCCTTCACAAGTGCATAAGCTTGTGATATGATGCAAAATAAAATAATTGGAATGGTATTTTATAATTTGGAGACTTAAGGATAGGGGCCTCCTTGATTTCTTTTTTAATATTTACAAATGCTTCTAAAGCTTCATTTGTCCATTTCATGTCTGCACCCTTCTTCAACATCATAGAAACTAGCTTGATTATTTTTAAAAAATTGGGACAAACCTCCTTACAAAGTTTATTTGTCTAAAGAAGGATTGGATATTTTTGACATTCTTTGGGACCTCAATTTTATCTATTGTTGCAATCCTCTTAGGATTTATTCTTACTCCATCTTTGGACAGAATATGTCCTAAAAATTTTCCTTCAGTGACAACAAAAAGACATTTCTTTGGGTTCAATGATATCCCATATTCAAGGGCTCTTTGAAGGATTTGTTCCAAATGTTTGCAATGGTCATCTACCCTTTTGGAATAATAAGTTAGGTCATCCTAATATACCACCATAATTACATCAATAAAATCCTCAGAGGCCACATCTATTGCTCTCTGGAAGGTATCTCCTGCATTTGTGAGTCCAAAAGGCATTCTAGCATATACATAAGTACCCCAAGGTGTAGTAAATGTTGTTATATATTGTTTCTCTTCTTTAACCTTCACCTAGTTGTACCCTGAGAACCCATCCATCATTGATAATAATTCATTTCCTGTGACCTTTTTCAATAAAGGTTCCATGTTTGGTAATGCATAATTGTCCTTTAATGATGATATATTTAGATTCCCAAAATCTACACAAAGTCTAATATTACCATTCTATTTTCTGACAGGAACCAAATTTGAAACCCATGTTGAGTGTCTAATCGGCTTTATAATACCATCATTCCTCATCTTCACTAATTCATTTTTCATCTTGGGAGCCAAAGTGGGGTTTATTGGTCTTTGTCTTTGCCTGAATGGTTTGGCATTAGGCTTCAAAGGTATCTCATGTTGGAAAAGGTCCTCTCAGTAAGCTTTAAGGTCATCATAGGACCAAGCAAATACATGCCTATATTTTCTCAATAGTTTGATGATATTTTCTCTGATCTTGGGGGTTAAAATTTTACCCACAAATACTTCCCTTGGAGTGTCTTCATTTCCCAAGTTTATCCTTTCTACTTCATCCATTGTGACATTGGTGTTTTTCTTGTCAACTTTTGAATCTTTATTGTCAAACAATCTCTCCATTTATACAAGGCCTTTTGGAACCTTATTGGTTTTAAGCTGAATAAATTCCTTTCCAAATAATACTTCTTTCACGTCCTTCATCTCAACATGATCATTCAAGTCTATCAATCGATCTTCATACTCTTGCTCACATGCAAGAAATCTGATTATATCTCTGTCATCTTTAAATATTTTCCAATTATTGATGTTATCAGGTATAATAGGCCTAGTTTTAACTTTAACTTGAACTATGTCCTTGCAAGGAATGCCATTATGCTTCAATACCAAATTAGCCGTAAAATCTGCAAGGATATTTTCTGATCTATCTATCCAATTAATAGAAAAAGCATCAAAACATTATATAGAATCCCATACTTCATTTCTATATCTTTTAAGAAGAGGTTTCTTAGCAACAAATTTACTTTTAAATTGAGAGACAATTAATTCAGAATCCCAAAAGACACTTAAACATTTTATTCCATGTTTACTAGCTATTCTCAAACCAAGAAGTAAAGCTTCATACTCTGCAACATTGTTAGTACATTCAAAATCTAGTAAAAAGGAATATTTAAATATTTTCTTATCAGGGGCAAAGAAAATGACACCAACTCCATTACCATCCCTGCATCAAGCACCATCAAAATACATTTTCCAAATTGTATTGTTGCTTACTTTTGCATATAACCCAAAAGGTTTAGTATTATGCATTACATTTTTTGAAATACTTACTTGAAAGTTATCCATGTCAGAATGACATAAATGTGTAACTGGGCTTGGATCCACATTCTCAATAATATATGGAATTCGAGTCTCCCTGTCAATTCTTACATCCCTGCCATTCACTAGAATAGAAGCATAAGAAAGATCTAATTGAATACTACCTCCTACTAAGCTAGATCATTGTCTAGATAGAAGCATTCCATAATTGGCAGGGACTTCAACAACAGTAATATCCATTTTATGTGACATTTTAGGACATGTAGGAGATTTAAATTCAACATTTTTCATTATGCCCACAAAAGGAATAGATCTATTATCCATAGCATAACATCTACCAAATTTGGTATCAAAATTGATTCCTAATTCTTTCATTACATCATTAGGCATAATATTTACTGCTACACCAGAGTCTATCATATAATTCTTTACCAATCTATTATTTATCAATAGAGTAAGATAGAAAGGATCAATTTGATTTCCATTTTTGTTTAAAGTAGTTCCTAGATAAATAGCTGGAGGATCCTTTACTTCTTGGTTAAGATCTTCCTTATTACCTACATTAGACAATATTTTCAAAGATTCACTTTTACATTCAGGTATTTTAACTATTTCAAGAAAAGGAACAAATAGTTTAACTTGAGATAATGCATTAGACATGAAAGAACATTCATTGGGAAGAGATTTACTGACCACCTTTTCTCTTGCTATTTTTGGAAATTCCTAAGGTTCTACCTATTTATCTTGAGCAATGTTTTTGTGCTTCAGCTTCTTTGGATTAGTTCTTTGGTCGGGTTTCCCTTGGTCTGCATTTACTATTCTATTCCTTAACTTATTATTACTTTTTTCTTCTTCCACTGCAGCTATTATGTATTCTTTCTTCTCCTCTTCTGTTAATTCTCTTAATCTTGGAGTACTCTCCTGATAATCCCCATATTGGTATACTCTATTTAGGTCATCCTTGCAGTAGTATTCATCTGAAGAGCTATAATCATCATATCCCCACATAGGATTTTTTGATAAATTATTCATTGTGGATTTCTGGTTATCATTCTCATCTTCATCCTATTTCCATCTTTGGGCCACAATACAATGCTCATAAGAATGGGGTAGTGTGCAGGCTTCACACCAAGGATAGCTTTCCACAAAATGGTTGTTTTTCCTCAGTGGATCAGGAGTATGTAATTCTTTGTTCACTAGTTTCCCATCCTTCCATTTTGTGTTATAAGGCATGTCCTGCAATCTGTATCTATCATTTTTGTATGGTGCTCGATTATTTTGGTTATACTTAAAATTATCTTTTCTATTATTCATTTGGAGGCCTTTCACCATATTCATAAGATTATCTAATTTATCTTCTTCCTTTTGTTTCTTAGGATCTTTTGGATTGAATAGTCAAATTTCCTCCCTCTTAGCAATTATACCAGATGCCTTCCTATCATTCTTAATAGCTATGGCAATTTTGAGAGCATGTGCTAAAGTAGAAGGCTTATGAGATCTGATTTCATAATTGGTCTTGCTATCAAATGCACCCATATAGAAGTTTATCAGAAAGGCATCAATAGGTTGAAAATCTCCTATAATCCTAGACATATTGAGTGGCATAGACATCCAAGTGGTAGATATCCCTGAGACCTATGGGATTCTCTTAAGTAAGAACTAGTCTAAGTCTCTGAATGGGTATATCTCAACCAACTTCTCCCACCCATGGCTAGCATGGAGAGGAGAGGCCAACCAAATCAAGGTCAAAAGTGAGCCCAAGATGAAATAACTTGTCACTAATTATGGGTAGAAGAATGAAGTGGCCTTTTCCCAGGTTGAACCTGACATTTACAAGATTAAAGACATCCTTACTCTAGACATCTTCCAGGAAGGATTTTCTCCCTTAGAAAATACCTTGCAAACCTAGAGAACCCAATACCTATTCCTAATCATGATATCCAAATTTTGGGCACTCACACATCTCCCATAACACTTCTCTCACCACAATTGTGCTGAAAAAATTACTAAGGGAACTTTGAGCTCAATTTCAAACTATGTGTGGACACTCTCCCCAACTTACTCCCTTCCTGGTGGAGGGTGATAAAATAGAGAAAGAGAAACCACATGAACCAAGATCACCCCTAATGATAGAAGTTGAAGAGCCAGTTCGATCAAAATTATTCCAGGCTCCCCCTCCAAAAGTCACACTGCAACCATTAGTTCTCATTCTCAAAGTACTTGTTCCCATGATTAATCCTCTAACCATAAATCCTCCTAAAAATGATATATGGACCTTAAAATTTGATGGATCTAGGTCCAAACAGGGAAGTAGGAAGGTGTTGAATTAATAAACCCTCAAGTAAAATATTTCCTTGTTTCTTACCAACTTCAGTTAAGATGCACCAACAATGTGACTGAGTACGAGGCCCTAGTGTTAGACCTCATACTCACCATCAGGAAAGGAATCTCCCAACTTTAGGCACTAGGGGTCTCAAAAATGATTGTCAAACAGGTACAAACTCTTTATATGTGTCATGAAAATTGATTAGCAATCTATCAAAAGAGGGTGTGGAGCCTAATAGAGGATTTTGATGCCTCTGGCATGAAGTTATTTCCCTAGAAGCATAACTAAATTCCCAACGCCTTGGCTATAACCACTACCACCTTAGAGCCCATGGCTAGTTTTCTGCTCCATAAATTCTCAGTTGAGCTAGTCTAAACTCTGGCTATCCTTGAAAATATCACACACTTCCAGTGTTTGAAGATGACAAGCACATCCTTGCCTTTTTGTCCAATACAGGTATCTTTGAAGACTGGGTGATAGAGGAGGAAGAAAATGACAAGGGAAAAGATGAAGAGGATGGTATCCTTAATCTCCCTAAAAATACTCTCCCTAAAGGCATGGTCATCTTAGAAAGGATTTTTTATTCGAATCCTCAGGTCAAGGAAAATCTACCCCCACTTTCAGATGGGGGCAAATATGAAAAGGTCAATGTAGTCTAGGAGGGAGAAGAAAAGCACATGTTTGTAGGTACCTGATGTTCCCCTCAAAAAAAGGGAAGATCCTTGAGGCCCTCAAGGATTATATCGATGTTATAGAATGGGGATATAAGGACCTGAAGACCTATGACACTTCCATAATGATCCACATCATTCCACCCATACCAAACACCAACCCTTTCAAGAAGAAGTAGAGACTAGTGAACCCCCGAATTGAACCCCTAATCTTCCAAGAGGTACAGAAAGTGCTATCTGCAAGGATTATCTTCCCAATCAGGCATACCACTTGGGTGGCCAACTTGGTCCTAGTCAAGAAAAGAGTGTTGAAATAAGGTTATGTACGAACTTTCAGAATCTGAATAAGGCTTCAGAGAAAGACAACCACCCCTTTCCCTCACTTGATGATGTGTTTTAAATTGTGAATGGTTCACAAATGATGTCCTTCCTAGATGGTTACTCTAGATACAATCAAATCATGGTAAAATATGAGGATCAAATGGAAATTGCCTTTACCACAAAGTGGGGCACATTTTCCTACTAGAGAATGCCCTTGAATCTTACTAATACCAGAGCTACATTCTAGAAATCCGTGGAAACTATCTTAAGGGGGCTAGTTAAAAAATACATTATAATCTACATGGATGATTTGACAGTTTTCTCTTGAGACATGCACAATCACCTTACCCGTTTGGCAAGGATCTTCGAGAAATGTCATAAATTTGGTATTTTTTTAAACTCTAAGAAATGCATATTCGAGGTCTCCGAACAGAAACTAATTGGTCATTTTATTTCTAAAAAGGGGATAACTATTGACTTTGACTGGGTAGAGGTATTTCTTAAGTTGCAGATGCTTGGCAGTAAAAAGGATTTGAATTATTTCATCAGAAAGATCAACTTTGTTTGAAGGTTCATCACTAGATTTGTTGAAGTGGTAAATCCCCTTAATGAGATGATCAAGAAGGATGCCAAGATAGAGTGGGGTTAAGAATCCAAATATGCATTCATCTAAATCAAGAACTCTATAGTGGAAGCTTCAGTGATTGCTAACCCAAACTATACCCTCCCCTTCCACATATACTCCTTTGCTTCCTTACGCTCCATTGTTATAGTTTAAACCCTGAGAAAGGACAAAGATGAAAATCTCATTTCTTTTATGAGTTACCATTTCAAGAATGGAAAGATCTTATATTCCACTCTGGAATAGTAAGCTTTGCCCTAGATAGGTCAGTTAAAAAATTTATACACTATATCTTGAGGAGTAAGGTATATGTCATTGTGCCTGATCAAGCCATTAAATCCTTACTGCTTTAGAATGAACTAGGAGAGCATCGAGGGAAATGGATTTCCATTCTTCAAGAGTTTGATCTCAAAATTTAACCCATGAGGATAGTCAGAGGACAAGGCCTTTCACAATTTATGGCCAAGGCGGGTCCATAGATTGAGTGTCAATAATACATGTGTAAGACCTTCACTCAGGACCCCTGGTATGCCAGCCTGATCCACTTACTTCTTAACATCAGATTCCCAGAGGGGCTCACCTCTTCCAAATGCTGCACTCTTAGGCTTAAAAGTGCCCACTTGATGTTAAAGAATGAAATATTATTCCGATGCAAATACGAGGGTATCTAACTTAGATGCCTAGACTAAAAAAAATCACAGAAGATGGTAGGAGAGTTTAATGGATAGTTACAAACCAGGCACAAATCTGCCAACACCACTACACACCAAATTCTTCAGGTGAGCTACTACTAACCCTAGATATTTAAGGATGTCAATGCTCATGTCAGGCATTACCACACTTATCAAACTATTTCTTCAAGATAGAGGAACCCCGCAATGCCCCTTCAACCAATATATGTATGAAGTGAGACCCCTTTCCCAATGGGCTCTACACTTCATCAATGTGATCAACCCTAAATCCTTTGTAGGTCGTAAGTTCATCCTCACTGCAATAGATTACTATACGAGGTAGACTGCGACCATTACCTACAAGAAAATTACAACAGATGTGGTCATCCATTTCCTTGAGGATCATATTGCCCCCAAGTTTGGAGTGTCATTTGAATTAGTATTTGACAATGGTTCTTCTTTTTCATCCGCCCAGCTTATTTAGTAGACTTATCAATGCAGGGTCCGCTTGATGTTTTCAAGTAACTACTATCCTTAAGGGAATAGAGTGGTGGAATCCACCAATAAGAACCTCTTGGAAGTTATCAAGTATCTGTTGGAATGAAACCCCCAAGACTAGAACCTTAAGTTGAAGTATGCCTTATGGGTGGGCTGCACCCGAGTCAAAGCCACCTTAGGGACTTCCACTTACTACCTTGTGTATGGCCAAAACCTTTTTTTTACCGTAAACCTACAGATCCTGGTCTTGCATTTTATGCAAGAGTTTTACAATCAGGAAAACATTGTAGAGTTATGCTTCCTTAACTTGCTTCAACTAGAAGAATATAGGGACAATGCCCTCCAACACTTTGTAAAACAACAAGTCATTGTCATGTGTTGGTTTCACAAAAGGTCTTAGTTCAAGGCCTTTTGAATTTCAAATCTCATCCTCTTGTCAGATAAGGCCTAGGAAAAGAAAGGAGATCATAAAAAATTCCAGTGACTCTAGTTGGGACCCTACCAAATTGAAGAAATCTCTGGATCAACCACATACCGGAAAAGTTCTTTAGCTGGGGAACTAGTTTTGTTATCGGTTAAAAAATAATTCCTCAAACATTACTTCAAGTAAGGATGTGAAGTTCCTTCCTATGTATTTTGTGTATAGTTGTATTTTAAGTAGAACAATGGTTGTCTTGTAAATACCTAGTGTGAATTTTTTTCCCTCTTTATACATGTGTATATATTTCTCCCTTTGTACAATTTTGTTTGTAAATGTGTCTTTGCTTTGTTATGTTTTCCTCCATTTTTCCCTCTTTTTCCCATAGGACCCGGTATGTTTGGTATAACTAATGGTATACTCAAATGAGACTTGGCCTATGCATTTTGGGAAGTTTATGATCCATAGATCAATGGTGATTGCTAGGTCTACCTTCATCCATGGTTTTTTTAACATGATGACGAAATAATAAGATGGGACAACATTGAATATGGACATGCCTTCTGTGATCAAATGAGAGAGTCAGTTGAGGACCCATGTAACTCAATCTCCAAGAAAAGGAAAGAGCATACACAAAATCCAATCAAAGGGGTCAGATCGGTGGCACTCAGACTTAGGTTCCAAACAAAAAATCTTATATGCCACCTTGTACCCCCATCCTCTATGCTTTAGGCTCTGCAGGACCTAGGTGGGTACACCTATTCTTCAATTGTGTTCCCAAATTAAAGCTTTTTATAGTAGATTGGTTGTTATGTCTATTATGATATCTTTGTGATCTATCAAGAGAGAATTAGGTCTTGGAATAGATTAACCTATGTGCTCTTCTACTATTTTTTCTGACTATCTCTATCTTTAATTCTCTTCTGCTATTGCCTTAGGTTATCTAATTACTTCTATCTAATCTTTTGCTACTACTTGATTCACTTTTTCTACTTCTACTAAAATGTGATGTATAGATAAATGTATATCATACCAGTGCCTTATTCCATCTGGGCAATAGAGTCATCCACTTGCAAATCCTACGTATAACTTTGAAAGACAATTTTTTAAATGCTCCCTTGGATGGATCTGTCAACTACCCAACCTCCAATGTTATATAACTGTATGATATTCTTCACAATTAGTCTAATTGAATTTAACTTTCCCTGTGAAAGACCAGACATAAGATGCAACAGGAAAAAGGAATTTCAGATGTGCCTTGATGTTCCAACTATGTAATAACACACAATTTCTTCACATGATGACTTACAGTAGCAATTATCAACCACATTATACCAGAGAATTGATTTGAAAATGAGGTAATCTACTGCTCAAATGAAAAGAAGAAAACTGAAACTTTATTAACTCCTCTTGAAAATATATTACATTGTGATATTGTTGATCATTTTTTGTCATGATTTCCTTTTTATAAGAGCAAGGGAGTGTTTCAGACTGACATGTATTTAGTTACAAATTTTATTAATTTAATTACTTGCCCTAATTAAAAGATGTGAAACAATATATATGTATTTTACAAATAAAATTTATTATCACCAACTTCTAAATATTTTTCAATTTTCCTTACCACGAGCGTGCTTTATGAGTATGCACCCATTTTGGTCTTCCTTGAGTAATTCTTCCCTTTTATTTTCCAAGTTACTCTTGGAATACTTTTCATAATGTTCTGTGGAAATATTTTTTCTTCGGGAGTAAAAAATTTATATCACACTTCATCTAATATTTAAAAAAAACTAGTCAAGACTCTTATCCACGTCTCACAATGATGTTTATATTTAATTTATCCCCTTTCTGGTACAACCCTCTTTTGTGTTCTTACTTTTCACAACCTCATTTTAAGAATTTAATATTCCATATTTTGTACTAAATTAGTGTACAAAGATTGGTTTGTAGGTCACTATGGAATATTTGATCAAATATGTCGTTTAAAATTTTAATTGGTTTTCCCTTACTGGTCTATTAAATTCTCTCATCTTTATTTTAAATTCTCAACTCCTTTCAATGAATTCCCTTTGTTCTCATCTGTTGTCATACTTTCTTATCGCTATAACTTCATCAATGATGTTTATCATCGGGGTAACTTGGCTTATCGGGGAACTCTAAATCTT
The DNA here is from genome assembly GCA_018584345.1 of Thuja plicata. Lineage (NCBI taxonomy): Eukaryota > Viridiplantae > Streptophyta > Pinopsida > Cupressales > Cupressaceae > Thuja > Thuja plicata. The sequence goes on along the minus strand of MU228456.1, from coordinate 594,773 downwards.
TCCTTTCAAAAATCAAAGTTATACCAATGACTTCTTTTCGAATGAATATTTCAAATGTTTTACCGATATTATATTTCATCGGTAAAAAAAAGGTTGTCGGGAGAGGAATTCTATTGATATCCAACTTTACATATTTTTCAGCTATTAATTAATATCGGGAAGACATTACTCTTCTCTTGATGAAATTATATCCAACATTTAAAAAATTTATGTATTTAAATTCTTAGGGTTCATTTTTTATCTCGGGTTGAGAAGCTTCTAATATTTGCTAATTTCAAAAGTCTTTATTAGCATATTTATTTTGAACAAAATCTTCAATGATTTTATTCAAATTTTTAATGATTTCATCGCTACTTCTATGGAGATTACTTGTTTGAAAGTTTCCAATGCTTTGTAACAAATGCGTTCTGACCATGTTGTATTCATGGCAGTTATGAGATATCATTTCCTTAAAAAAATGTTTGCTAAACAATTTTTATTCACACTCGGGAGTATATAGATGGATTTACATCCGATGATTGTATATGCTTTGATGGATTTATGTATCATTTACATATCTCTCATGTCTACCACAATCCTTGCCTATCTATATGTGATTCTACATCATATCTTACCCCTTGTGCTTTGATGCAGAATAGTTAAAATCTTTTTAATATTTTTTTATCGGTAAACAGTCAAAGCCTAAGACATTTTATTAAATTGATAAATGATACTACATATACAACTTTTTTTCAGTGCGGGCACTGGTAGGAAAGAAAAAAGTTAAGAAAACCTTTGGTCTTGCCTGAGACTTATTCAGTCCATAATATAATCTTAATACACTTTTATCATCGTGATGGACCCACGACTGATTGATAATTTCATTATCATTACATGTCCAGTAATATATGAGAAGTTAGAAAGTTTGTGGCTTTTTGAAATTTGCCTTACATAGCTCAAAATTTACAATTTACATATAAATTTATAATCGTGGCAGGATCACTGCCTGTTCCCATCCTTTTTTCCTTTTGAAAATAAATTCGGTTGAACTGCACAAGAGAAATATACATGAACTTTTCTGCCACGGGTTAGTAGCATTGTCAATACTATCCAAGAAAACTACTGCACACTCTTTTAGTCTTGAAGTTATTTTCAACTTCCCAAAATTTATCAAAAAATTGTATTATTGGATCATAAATGTTCTTCCATCATCTTGAGAGCCTAGTATAGACATATTTGAAATAAAATTTCTTAGAACTTATGCAACTATTATCATTTAAATAGGAGTCAATTCTAAAAAATTCTTATTGTATCTTCCTGATATAAATACATGTCAAGTTACAAAAAATTGAACCAATGCATCTATTCCATAAAGAAGGAAACCACATAGCCAATCGCTCTATAAGATAAACATATATACTTTATCTCAATTTTCTATATTAAAAGTCACACGATAGTTTAGAAAGAGTTTTGGGGAGGGTATTATTATTGTCTACTGATGAGATCAAACCTTAATCTCCTTTTCACCATTTTGTAAGGAGACATATTAGAATGAATCGCATAGGTGTATATAATAATAATATCCTCTTTTAAAATAAAAATAAAAATTCCACCATGATAATATATGAAGCAACAAATTATCCCATACTAAAAACGGGAATTAGCAGTTTATCTTTTATGAATACTCGACGAGCTTCACATAGAGATAATAGCATTCTGGAAAGTAATTTATTTCCCTAATAAAATTTTTGTGCTATTATTCCATATTAAAATTTTCCTAACATTATTATAAACCATCATTCATCTGCAGAGAAGAAATGAAAATAGGGAAGAGTAAATCTTAAATCTTAAATTTTAATATCCTTAAATCTTAAATCTTAAATTTTATTGTAAATCTTAAATCTTAAATTTTAATATCCTTAAATCTCAAATCTTAAATTTTAATGTAAATCTTAAATCCTTGATCTTTAAAGGATTTTAGCCATAGAGTAATGATTGTCTATTGATAACATACTTAAGGTGAATATGATAAAGATTTAATTAACTGGCCATCGACCCCTAAGTTAGCTAGGTGATCAACCTCTTGGTTCCCCTCCCTATAATTGTGATCAAAATTGACAATATATTTTTTATTAGTTCCAATGAAATTTCTAATTTAGCACACAACTTCCAGTTAGGAGTACTTCCTACCCTCAATGCATTGATAATGTTAATGATTTATAGCATCAGTCGGAAAATTCACATTACTTGATCATAAGCATAAGTACTCTACATATAAAAGATAATTATTAGCATAATTAATAATATATATTATTATATATCTATATATGTATGAATATACATAATAAAGAATGGCTTATTTATTATATATATACTAATATATTAGTGAAATTATTTAAATATTACTAATTAATGTTGACAAACCGAAATGAGTATAATGTCGAGTATGATTACGTAATACCTTATTGTCTTAACATAAACATCAACTATTTAGTTGAAGTAATAAAAATGAAACCGTGGAGTCATATGCATGAGAGAACGTGACTCCACGCTTACATGGGGTCATTTCCTCTCATGGACATGGCTCCACATAATCAAACTATTCATATATATATATATGCCTGTGGACTATTGTGAGAGAACACAACAAAAAATACATATTTACAAATAGTGAATTAGCATCTTCGATCACTATAGATATATGCAAGTCGTTAATCTATGTTTTATCATCACTTACGGTTCGGTTCTTTCTTACCTAGCAGTTGATACTATCACACAGTGATAAAAAGTAATATTAATTGATATATATATATATATATA
>MU228456.1:553420-583517 GCA_018584345.1 Thuja plicata | reverse complement strand
GATATTTATTATGGATTTGAGGTTATGGAGTGGTGGACTTGGATATGGTGGATGAAGGTATGTAGGGACCCAAAATGGATGGAAGGGATGAAGGATTTGTTTTTGGGACATAGGGACCTAAAATGGACGTGGATGAGGAAGGGATTAAGTTTTGAACATAAGGGCCCAAAATGGATGTGGATGAGGAAGGGATGAATTTTTTTACATAAGGGCCTAAAATGGATTTGGAGGATGGGGGATGGGAAAATTTTAGTTTAGATGGAATAATTTTAGATGTATAAGGGGTGGACGATTTACCAACATCTTGAGACGTTCTTTTTCCAATGGGACACTTTTTATTTTGAACACGAGATGTGAGTCCATGTGAATGGGGTTTATGGATGGATTGGATAGGTTTGATGGGATTTTGTGGAGGATTAGGATCATGTGGAGGGATAATAGGATTTTTGAGAGGGATAGGCATCATGACATGGATTTGAATGGGCACTTTGATTTTGACTTTGGGGAAGATTATGTGTTGGAGTGAGTGGATCTTGAGATGGAAGGGAATCGTGCAATGAAATGGAGGGGATGGAATCATGCGATGGAGTAATTTGATCTTGACACGGAGGGGGTTTAGTAGATGGGCTATATGGAATAACTTCATGAAGTGGAAGGTAAGTGAAGGTTAACTCTTGACATAGGGGGGAATCATTGGATGGGGTGGAGGGGATGTCTTGATCTTGATTAGGAATGGGACCATGAGATGGGTTAAGGAGGATAAGTGGATCTTGATATGGAAGGAGAGGATCTTCATATGGAAAGGTGTCATAATATGGAGAGGTGTCATAAGATGGAGGAATGTTAAGAGCTAGAGGAGAAGAGGAATCCATGTTATCATGCTCTAGAACAAGTTCTTGACATGTATGGACTTGTGGGGGTAATGTGATGGAGGAGGTGGAAGCTTCAAAATGATTGGATGGAGGGATGGGATACTCATAAGGATTAGGAGATTGAGGTATGTATTGATTTGGAGGGGACGGTGGTGGGTTCATGACTTGAGGGGATTTCAAAACTTGATTTGGGGATTTATATTTTTCTTCTAGCCCTTGGATCCATTCAATGGAAAAGGTAGTGTGGGATGTAGGATTTGGAGGATTGGGATTATGTGGAGGATAAGGATTATGATTTTGGACATGAAGCTCAAAATGTAGGGGATTAGGTGTAGGATTGGGATTAAATGGGAGATGGGAATTATGAATTTGGACAAATGATGAAGGACACATGTCTTCAAAGGAAAACTCTTTCTTTTGACCCTCATTTTGTAGGCTAAGGACAATGTTTAGAAGTTCTTGAATCTCATGAGCAAGGTGGCTGTGAGATGAATTTCCCTTGTCAAAGGTAGAGGAAGGATAAGAAATGGTATATGAATTTGGATTGGATATGATGTGTTGAGAATTGATTTTTTAGGTAGGTTGGATTGGAGGTATGGCTTGAGGATTAGGTTTTAGCATTTTATAGTCCTCAACCATTTTGTGAAACCAATCCATATTCATGATGTTTGAATGAGGGGTTTTGGAATTGGATTAGAAGATGATGTGGAAGAATTTTTAGATTAAGAGTGGATGAAGTGGTAGATTTGAGGTGGATGAAATATGAACTTAGGACTTAGTAGAAATACTTGGACTTTGTTTTGATTTAAGAGGGAAAGGCCTCAAGGATTTTGATTTGATTTGATTTGATTTTGATATGAGGGCAGAGCCTCAAAGTTGGATTTGATTTGATTTGGATTTAAAGGTTTGAGACAAACCTAGGTTAAACAAGACCCTATGATGGTGCAAAAAAAAGATTGATTTGGATGATGATTTCTTCTTCTACTTGGAGATAGACTAATGATCCTAAGCAAAATAGGATATGACTAAGAGAACTAATTACTTGAGATAGACTGATGTTCTCAAAGCAATATGATTCAAATAGATGTTTGCTAATGATGAGGGTCTATGAAACACTTTGATAAATCTTTCAACCTAAGATCTGAGATGAAACATCTTGATGAAGGTGTGAAAGATGAAGTTTGATTTGATGTGGGTTAATCTTGACTATGGTTGGATGTGGGTCAATCAAGATAACTAGGATTTAAGTCCAAATATTTTGATGGTGCTCCTAAATAAAAAGTAGAAGATTTTATGAAAATTGGAATTAGAAGGAGATGTGGATGAAGATTTGAATGAAGAATGGATGAACCTTGAAAGATGGATGGGGGATGTTTGAAGTCAAGGGAATAATTAAGGTGTGATTGGTTTTGGATGAAGAGGAAGATGAATTAGATTAGGATTAGATAGAACAGTATGAGGTTGACAAGTGGATTGGATTAGAAAAAAGATGATTGGATTAGGTTGGAGGAAGATGAATGATTAGATTGGATTAAGAAATAGGATGTTGATGTGGATTAAAGGGATCATTAGGATGGGGATTAGGAAGATTGTGGATGTTTAGGATGGAATGATTAGAATTATTGAGAAGAATAAGAATGACTTGGAAGAGGTTATTAGGATAAGAATTATGATGATGATGAAGAAGTGGGTTGATGTGGAGATGACAATGTAGGATTCTGACTTATTTTGGACTTTTTAGGTCGATTTGTTCATTGGAAAGAACTAATTTTCAACATACATCAAAGGCATTGACTATGCTAAGTATACCTTGAATCAGATTTTGGGCATAGCTGACAGTTATTGAAGACACATATCTGAAAACAGTCCTGGAAGGGACAAAGCAACCTTTCAGGAGACAAGTAATTGTGACTTTGGGGAATTTTGATAAAATTGTGATATTTCATTTGTGTATGTTCAAGTGAATCTTTCAAGCCACTTATGTTTTCACCTGGTTTAAAATAATTAAGATAGTACAAACAGTAACTACCTTAAGGAATTGGCTTTGCATGAAATATTATAGGCCCATTGCTTGGTAGTCCTTCAGCTCACACAGCAGTGTCACCCCCAGAAGGGCGCCCATGTTTTTTCCTTTTTCCAGGTATTATTTTCGTGCTACGAAGATCTCTTTTGCAACACAATACCTTGGGACACTTATGATGGGAATCTTGGGGGGAGAATCTTCCCTCCCCTTTCACTATAATAAGTCAATGTTTGGAGGTGAATCAGGTAGGATACTACTTTACAGTTTCTAATAAGGTTCGTGGTGTCCCCGCAATTAGTTTGTACGGTGTGAGACACTTAAGTCACTAGTTCAACCATGCCAATATGCTGAGGATATTCACTCAGTATAGACTACTATTGAACACGACCCGCCCGAGCTTGAAGGGATAAAGCAGACCTTTGGATCACACCTTATTTCTATACCGACTGAAGGGATTACCAGTTTGAGGTCATCCTCTAAAGGAGAATCACACCCTCTAGACAGGCCTCTCTAGAAGCTTGATTAAGCTAAGCTTTCTCTTCACCCAAGTTCCATGAAGGCAAGGGTAGAGGATACGATTATAGTTTAATCATAGCATCACATAATTTAAGGGATCTAATCTAATAACAAAATAGCTCGAAAGAAGTGTTGAAAAACACTTCTTCAAACACATCAAAAAGAGTTCATTTTCCAACTTGAACCTAATTAGAACAGCTAATTATTTTCTACCTAAGAAAAAGACACAATAGTATGGTTAAGCATGCAAGTTCAATTTATTTTCCACACATCAAGAAGGAAAACATGTAAGAAAGGTGTGATTGTTTTTCCTTAAGTCATTCAATATTTTGTGAGGTTCATTTCCTTATGCATTCAAGATTAGATGTGGTTAATTCCTTTAAGCAACATGCATTCCAAGACTAGTGTTTAATGCATACAAGTTCATTCCCAAAATCCATTAAAATCCAAGGAAACCTACATGAAAAATATTAGTAATCTTTAAAGTCTTCAACCCTGAAATGCTGCCAAAAGGAAAACAGATTAGTAACACTTTATTCCTGACAATATGTTTATTCCTGATTCCTGAAATTTGACTAAGTCTAAAATTTCTTAAAAACCCTCAAAAACTAGATTCTGCATCTTAACTCCTATGAAGCTGAAACCACTCTCAAACATCCTGGAAGTATATATTTAAAATATATCTTAAAGTATAAGTGACATAAATATGTCACTTATACTTAAATGATATATTTTAAATATAGACCTGGTGTTGAAATTGGTCTAAAGCATACATAAAAAATTTCAAGAAATCATTCAATAAATACCCATCTCTCAGAACTAGTTCAAAATGCAAGAAATGTGGAGACGGTAATGACAATGTGCAGACGACAATCTGCACAGACGACGATCTGCGCAAACGATGGAGTTCTACACAATCAACAGTTTTTATGCGTAGACGGTAGTTTTTATGTGCAGACAGTCATTCCAAGGCAGAGACGGTGATCTACGCAGACGGCATTCTGGAAACGCAGATGGTAATTTCAGAGCGGAGACGGCTCTGTGAAACGCTTTTCTAGAATCATGGAAAAATGCATAAATTTTGAACAAATAAGGGGCGTGGATCCCACCGGGTGTGCCAAAATGTATGTGCTAAAATCCTACCTATTGGGAGAACACTCAAACATGCAAATGTTAGAGATATAAATCATTTAACTACACTAAACATGTCTAAGAAACATAATACAAAAACAAGTGATTCCATCACAACCTCCGATGAGCTGAACAAGGGCACCCAAGGCCTTATTGATTTGCTCTTAGAGAATTATGTGGGTGTGCTCTCCCAACACAATATTTAAATCCCACTAGATTCAAGATGCATGTTATGGATTGAAACTAAATGAAACTAAATGAAGAGCTCAAGAACAAGTATGAGGAACATGTCTCAAGCCTTCATCAAATATGGATGATAATGCAAAACTAGACTAGAATTATATGCATGAGATTCAAAGAAACTAGATTCATTTCATGATCAATCATAATTAAATTACAATGAATTGATTACTAAAAGCAAAGAGATCAAACCTTATAAAAGGTGATCAAAACCCTAAAAAGGGAAACTCTAGGTTGCATGATAATAATTAATAAGAATTAATTATTACATGCCTAAAGTTTAGCTTAAGTGAACTAGAGATAATAAGTGACATTAATAATTAAATCAAATAATTTAATTAATAAGTGAATTAACTTATTACTCTAACACCCCCCCCCCTTAAGATAAACTTAGGGAGAAGCTAAAAACCTAGAAACAACTACTGAAAGAAGAAAATGGGTCCCGACAACATGGCCTGATGAGGTACCCAAGTACAAAAATCTATGTAAAGAGGAGAAAAGGAGAAAACCTAGTGGGAAAAACCCCTATCCAAAAAGAGATGAAGACTAGTGAAGGACTTAAGAAGCCTCAAAACTAGATAATGTCTCAGAAGATAGGAATAAGGAAGAACATGAAGAACACATGTGAATCATGAAGCTGCAAACACTGTTGAAGAATAACTGCTAGAACCTCCACTGTAATAGAACATGATTAGGTAGAGAAGACTGTAAACAAAGCCTGAAGAGATGATCAATCAAAGATGGAAGGATGCCTCCAAGATAGGAATGAAAGAGTGTCCATATGGTAAATAATTTATATCACTGAAATGTATAGGTACTCAGCCACTGCATCCGCCTAGTACGTAGAAACAAATAATGATTACATAGATCACTCCATTGAACCAAGGAAGCATTAAAACCAACATGTGATACCCACCATAATGTTGATCACAGAGAGGGATGATAGGTACACTAAAAGAGGCTGCCAATAACAACTGCATGTGGAAGAACTAGGAACATAGAAAGTGCAATAGAAAGTAGAAACACATATAAAGAATAGTGTCATGGAAGGATCACTCTCTTGACATACATCATGAGGATAATGTCATGGAAGGAACACTCACTTGACAAAGGTAAAACAACCCCCCCATGACACTTTATAATGTAGTGCAAGTACAAAAAGGCGCAAAAATGTCCAAGATCCCAAGCATGCATAAGATGGCATTTTATCTCAGTGTGTTTACAAAAAAAATAAATGCAACAGAAATAGATGTCTACAATATCGAGGAATGAAAAAAAGTTGTAGAAACATGAAGAACAACTAAAAAGAAGTATCACATGCACAGAAATGATCCTAGGACCTGAAACATCCAAGATATCCACCAAATTGTGAAAATTTAAAAATATGAATAAAAAATACCTGGATCATAATCTGGGTGTGAGACCCATGAAATAAGATAGAGCATTGAACCAACTTTCCAATGCCATGTGGAAGTCAAAAAATAGAGTCTTGATGTGCAAGATAGGGCTCACGGAGTGCAAAAATGAACCTTGAATTTGACTGACAAAAAACCCTACAAGACGAAAAAAATTAGATAATCTAAACTCTAGATTTGGATAGAGCTCGAAAAGAGCATTCCAACAATATAAGATAGGTCAAAATCCAACACCATATGCGCAATTTATTACAAAAATATAGCAGGCTAATCATTATGAAAAAAAGGCAAGATGTATGACGGGTTGGTGGTCGTCAAATTTAACCTAGATCTCATACCTGTAACTGCTGACATTAGCAGTGTAGAAAATTGAGGCGGCATAAAAACCAAGGCATTTTTTCCTCAAAAAGCGTGCCAAGGTCATGCAAAAAAGAGGGCCCATATTTCAACTATGTCCAAATTGGATGTGCCTTATATGAAAATAGGGGTTTTTGGGCCTTCCGGACACAACTGTGATGTCATTTTTTTTCCCAAAGTGATCCAAAAAATAACTCCCCCCAAATTCACCAAAATCTGAGACAAAAACCTCTCAAAAACATAGATCTGAAGAACAAGGTTAAATCTCTCATGAAGAGAACATGTGAATGAAGAGCTAGAGCTCTAATACCATATTGGAGTTGATGAAAAAAATATCAACCCTACAGCTCCCAAGAATCACCTGCATGCAAACATTTGTCACAGAAAGAGAGAAGCAAAAGCTATGGAGGCCAGAAACAACAAATCTGTGAAAGAGGAAACATCCTCAATTGATTCAATAATGGAATACAAAATACAATATTATTCAAGATCAATCAAAATTAAATTACAATGAATTATAATGAATTGATTACTAAAATCAAAGAGATCAAACCTTACAAAAGGTGATCAAAATCCTAAAAATGGAAACTCTAGGTTGCATGATAATAATTAATAATATAATTAATTATTATATGCCTAAAGTTTATCTTAAGTGAACTAAAGATAATAAGTGAGATTAATAATTAAATCAAATGATTTAATTAATAAGTGAATTAACTTATTACTCTAACATGATTTAGGAGTGAGTGGCCCCTCTGAATATAAACCTGTCTAACCTCTCTGCAATATAGTTAAATACCATTCTTCTATTGTTCCATGTAAAAATTCCATTGGACACAAGAATATCCAATAAATAGTTATCAAAAAACCATTGCCTGAAGTCTATTATAGGTTGTGAAATGGTTTGCCTGCCTCCAAATTTTTCTTTTGGATCCAAAATTGCGTTGAAGTCCCAACCAATGAAAAATTACTTTAGGGGATTTTTTTCGAGATGGTTGCTGATGTTATCCCATACTACCTTCTTATGAGTTGTAGCGGTAGGACTATATACATTGATTAGAGAAAAGAACAGAGCACTCTTTATACTATAAATTTTTCTACACATCCAGTTAGGCTGTGAAACGTTTAAAGAAAATTTGACTCTTCTTGGATCCCATAAAATTGTTGAACCTCTCGAGGCACCCAAGAAAGCTACTATTTCAAGTTTCCAAAAACCCAATCTTTTCCTTAGCTTATCACATTCATCCTTGCATAGTTTAGTTTCTTGAATTATGATGATTTCTGATTCAAAAGTGGATAGGCTACTCTTTAAGAAGCATAGTTTGTTAGGGGCATTAAGGCCCCTAACATTCCAAGAGGTGAGTCTCATTGCTCCTTGGGAAGGAACTTCCCCTTCCCTACATTTAGTAGATCAACAATCTTCTATTGGTTTCCAACACTACCATCCATCAGTCAAAGTTTTGAAAGGGATTTCCTTCCCTTCTTCTTAGTTGAATTTTCACATATAGGGTGATAAATGTCATCAACATTCATTGCAATCCCAAGTTGCACCTAATTTTTGACAACATTCACTAAACTTGGACATTGGTTGTCATCCTACTTTACCTCCTCTTCAAGCTCAAATTACTTAGAGACTATTTTGCTAATCTTATCTTCAACTGGGAGATCCATTCTCAGTGCTTCCTTGAGATGGGCATCTGAAGAAATCTCAACTTGCTTATCTCCATTATCCTCAATGCAATCACAATCACCTATAATTTTTGTTCTAAAATCCTTCCCAAATTCTTCCCAATTTTTATCTATGTCCTCTTTAATATTGAAACCCATACAGTCATAAATTGTGGCTACCTCAATAGGAATCAATGCCTGATTGGTATTTTCTATCGAGTCACTGTTAATAGAGGATCCCCCAAACTCTATGACTATGCCCTGTTTAGAACTAGCACAAGCTAAGGGGTGGATGTATGCTATTTTTTCATTTATTGATTCCTCCAACTTGTGCCAACTTATAAGATGATCTCTTATCTCATTATGAGTAGAATGAAATTCTTCTATTAAGCTTCCTAGATATTTCATTTTGAGCTCTACATCCTTGACAATTTCAACCTGAGCTAAGTAATTGTCCCTAACATTGGCTTCCAGTGTCATCAACTCCTTGATATTTTGGCTTGATTTTTCCTTCCCATTTGAATTATCTTGTTTCTCACTTGACATATTAGGAATTTCTTTCATGATGGCTTCTACCACTGATTCTAAGATATTGCTTCCAAGCTTATGGATACCATCTTCTAGGTTATCTTCAGAGATTCCTTCTTCCTTCATGATTTTGATTTTGTCAAAAATTCATAGATTGGGATTAAAGGTCAACCTTTCACCTTCCATAATAGGTTTATCTATACCAGTTTCCTTCACTATTTCAATAGTAGATTTATCTTCTAGAGATGGATCCTTCCCCTTGTTATCCTCTGTGTTGGCCAAAGGTGTTGTATCCTCATCAATAAGAGATTTTATGTTGCTACCATTTACTTGACCTGAACCTTGATCTTTCATGACTGCACCTTCTTCTAAGTCTAAATTAATAATAGGGTCCATATTAAAGGGGGTCATTTCAACCAAGGCTATTTGAATTTGGTTACTGATATTGGTTGATGGCTTGGCTGAAGGGTCTAAAGAAGAAATAAATTGGCAGACTAGTTTTTGGGTCGATGGGGAATTCATAATAACAAAACCACCGAAGGAATTTGTAGTATCATGATTTATATCTAGGTCTCTAAAGATAGTTGTAATGGGTAGAGGTTTAAAGGGATCCCCTGAGGCCGATTTAAACAGTGCTATGTATTTAATTGACCCTCTATAGATTTCTAGTTTGAAAATATATAGAAAATAATTTGTTATAATTTTTATTGGACATAGTCATTCTGAGTGCAAGTTCAGATTTATTAAAAATTTAACTGTTGATTCATTAAGAAAGGATTTTTCAATACCTACCGCTCCTCCTAATAATTCTCCTATACTCCACAAAATTCTGTGATGCATCATTTCCATAGGGAAATTATGTATACAAATCCATCTAAAACCTTCTAAGTTCTTATTTAAATTGAAATTAAAGTTGGGTTTCCAATCAAAGAAATTCAAAACATGCCCTTTAGATAATAGTATGTCGCCATTTAGTAGATCTTCTTTAGTCTCTAAATCTGCACAATCTAAAAAAATGCAATTATTTTCCAGGGTAGAGATACTTACCTGTGTTTCCAGATTCTCCTTCAACCAATTAGCAATTCAAGACATGGGTACTCCAAATCCACCCCAGTAGACAAATAATCCATGCCGCTTACAACGATCCCACATCCCATCCCAAAATTTATTATTGATGATTGCCAATTTGGGATTTAGGGTTTCATCTGGCTATCCTCTAACTTTATCCTTAGTAAATTAAATGAAGAAGCGGGAATCCCTTTGCAAAGGTTTTGGAAATTTAGATAGATTCCTCCAGGCCTGAATGTCGTGAAGATTATCATGATATGTATTTATGGGTCTATTTCCCAGAGGAATCTTGTTAACTTTTTAAATAAATTTGGGTCGACTCGACTGTGAAAGGTTGAAAGAGCTACCTCCCAGATCAAACAATGTATGTTCTTGGGGGATTTCCAAGTGCTACAAAATGATTAGATGTCTCTAGAGGCTTCTCCTTTGCATACTTGGTCATGTCATAAAATGATACTTGTTTTTCAATTCGTGCATATTCGATGTGATTTTTTTTTGAATTCACTTGTTTTGAGAGCAAAGCTATTTTTTTATTTATTTTTTTAATTATATTGTGTAATTATTATATTATATGATAATTAATTATTATTATATTGTATTAGAAATATAATTATTATATAGTTAAAATATTTTATATTTCTTTATATTTTTGTACTATATCTTATATTGCTTTATATTTTTGTTAACTATATCTTCAAGGGTGGCTTGTCAAGCAATTTGGAGGTCTTATCTCTATACGTGTATCTTTGTAAGGCGGCCCAACAAATTCAAATGTATCCTCTTAATTTCCATGTAGCATGTTCACCGGGACAACAGTGACTAAAACTAAATTCCTTATTCCTATCATTTCGATTGATTTTTTAAAACTTTTATTTTGGCTCTGGTGCGGAAGACACTTACAGATTACATATAGATTTTCCACAAATCTTGTGCTCTTATCCACCGCAATTCTATAGTCAATATATTCAACAAGCCTCACTATTTTGGTGTGTGTACTACAGTCATGGTATTCACAACTAACCATATCCTTTTATTCTTCAATGGATATTCACAAAGATCCCATTTTGATGTAGGAAAACAATGACAATAGCCAAAGGTTTCGAATTTGATTTTAACCCTGCCAAATGAGTTTTCTTGGAAATTCCTAAAATTTGGTAGTCTTGAAATCTTAGCTCTGAAACTTCTACTATACCTTTCTTTGCTCGCAGTTTTATCACCCAAAATGATAGCATATTCAATGCTTACATATAAAAAACCAAGAATTTTGTACGAGGAAAGTAAAAGGAACACTATACAATACACTTTCAACAACCATAGGCATTGCTAATAAATCCACAGATTTAAATTGTCTGCAAATTTTTAAAAGAAATTGCAATTCATGATGTGAAATTTTCATTTGAGAAACCATGACATTTGAGAAAAATTTTAATTTTATTTTTGATAAGTATTGTTCCTCCAATTCTTTATTTCATGCATCCTCCTTTTTATTTCATCGAGGTAACATGATCTATGGGGAGGCACTTCATTTTTCCTCCTGATGGTGCTAGCTATGCCGATGAGCTTTCTTCCTTTATTTAGAATGATCCCATGTTCAAACACATCCTTTATTTATTTATCAAAAATATATTTTGTCTTCAACCATTCACAATGGCTTAAGTCTTCCTTTGATTTTTTGTTATAAATATTTTCCTTTCCCATCACCTTTAGGGTGTTGGAAATTTATGATGTGCCTAATGACTGAGAGGGTGGGGTCAATCAAAAACCAATAAAACTTAATCCTTTTAATCCACAATTAGATTAAATTATTCGTTTGCATGCATAGAACTTGAAAGTAAAGATTCATACACAACACATAACACAATATTTGGTTACCCAGAAACCTTCCAAAAGAAAGTAAAACTGGGTGGGGATGATACCCACAAGATTTAGTACCGTAGTATAAATTTAGCATGTTAGAGCTTACAATGGCTACTTCTGATGGTCTTCCATGTTAGGAGAATAGAAAGGACTGTTAGGTCCACCTTGTTAAAGGATTTTGTACAATACAATAAGTAATACAACTCTGTTAAGAGATTTAAAGAAAGGACTATTAGGTCCACCTTGTTAAAGGATTTTTCTCATCCACCTGTGAGAATGAACCAGTTGATGATCTGCTTTGTGAAACTGTGATTGATGAATAAGATCCTTCTGAATATAACTGATCACCTGAATGTGATAGATGAGACTCTGTTGTCTTGAATACTTCTGCTCTTAATCAAATTTTCATTCGCATGCCTTTACACTTATGCATACATTCTTACTTATTCTTTTCTTACATGCTCACATATATTGGATAAAACAAACTATCTTACATATATATCTTTATTCAAAAAATAACTCTGTAAGTCAGCTTGCAATAAACAAAATTATATTTAACAATATATGCAAGGTCAGCTTCAAACTGTCACTCAGGTCCAGAAGTCTACTCGGGTGCTAAACTGTCACTTGGGCGATACTGTAAATCACTTGGGTCATATTGATCACTCGAACGATGCTGATCACTCGGGCAATGTTGATCACTCGGGCAATGCTGATCACTCGGGACTTTGCATAATGCTTGTTGTCTCAGTCGACACTCGTCGACTAAGTGTTTTGAAACTAATTGACAATATGTCTTTCCATAAGGTCTACAATCTCTCCCTTTGGCATTAGTGACAAAAACACTTATCATTGAATTCTATGTCTGATAATATTTCCCCCTTGTTTTTGACAAAAATGCCAAAAGTGATATTTACAAGGTTATTCCAAAGTAGGATAGGAAATCACTATGTACCTTCAAAATCTGAGATAGAGTGTTGTCCCAATTGTCCTGTAGCACCATCATGAGGTGCAATTCAACTTTTAGCTCTGTAGACAACTCTATCATTAGCTCAGCAACTGAGAAATTATTGTCATGGATGAGTGACTTAGCATGTGTTATGTGTTTCTGTATTCCATCCATGTGTGGTAGGAGTTGGCTCTAGATTGTTGTAAGTGATTCTCTGGTCCTTGCTTCTTCTCTCAACAATTCATCATGTAGATCAATAAGATACTTGATCTTCATGAAGTGAGTGGAACTTGTTCTTGATTCAAGTGCTAACTATCTTGTACTTTCCTTCATGTCTGCATCAATCTTCACTATCTTGTTCTTGATCTCCATAGTAAAGTTAGAGGTGTCACTCAATTTTACAAATAGTTCTACCACATTTTTCATGGTGGTTTCTAGAGTGCCGATGATATTTGCAAGTTGCACCTGGTCAATTGTAATCTTCTTTGCAATATTTTCTAGAACCTTGTTCTCAAATTTCTTCTATGCCTTCTCAAGTAAATTTTCTTGACCATTCATATCTGTGTTGAACTTGTGGACAATGTCAACAAATTGGTCCATTATTGAGTCACTCTCATTGACTTCAATCTACATTGCATCTACACATATTCCTTTGACATCTTCAAGTACTTTATTCCTTTGTCTTTCCTTTTAGAGCTTCTGATGTATAGCTCTTTTCTTCCACAGTTCTCCTAGAATATCTATTTGCTCTACAAATAAGCTAGATAGATCCTAATTTGGAATCACAATTTATTTATCAAGATCTATCTCATCATTAATTACTACTTTTTATTTTCCTTGTGTCTTAGGACTTGATGAAGGAACAATTTATTTACCTTTACCTTCCTCATCCTTTTCTTCAGTGTTTATTCCAATTAGGCCATTGACCTTTACAGTACCATTTGTTGAATCAATGTTAACCGATGAGTCAATACTAGCAGTAGGAATATCTACCTTGTCTTTCTGTGACTTGGGATTGCTTGGCTCAGTAGTGATTGGAGCCTATTGCTTGGTTACTACATGTTCAGATGTGGATTCTGCAACTTTTTCCTTGCTCGGATGTACTATATTCTGGATAGGAGATTAGGGTAATGATGCCATTACCTCAACTACAATCCTCTCAGCATTTGACTCCTCAATGGTCTGTACCTTGGGTAATGTATCATCATTTACCTATTTAGGAGGGTCTATACTCGATACTTCAACCTCATTATCATCTTTCATCTCAAATATTGATTTCCACACTAATGTGGCACATTGGACTACATCTTCTACGTTCTTGTTCAATATTTGGAATGCCCTGAATCTGGGGGTGTGATTATTCTGATATTTTCTCAAGGCTTCTTTTACTTCTTTTCCCTTCATTGTAGGCATAACTTTCTTCAATTTGTGTTCCCTTATGTCCATTTTAGTTTGGACTGCATTGTTCCAAGGAATAGAGACTGCCTTGAATAGGTCTTCAGTCATATAATTCTTCAGCTCGGAGGGGTCATATTTCCATTTTCCCATCTTCTCCACCATTGCTTCTTCAAACCTCAACGTTTATTCCTTGGTCATAGACGCATAATTTAGTGACTTTAAAGAACTCATAGCTCTTCCTTCTCTTAGTTATTCAATCTTATGATCAAGTGTGGGTGTTGGTTTAGTGAAGACCGCAGTATCATCTTCTTCATCATAATCCTCATCATCACTCAGTATAAGTTTTCTCCTTGATCTCTTCAAGGTGACAACAGGGGTAGTGCCTTTTGCATTTTTCTATTTTAGTGTTGCCTTCCTTTTCTTCTATGGAGGTTCAATATCAGTTTCTTCCTTTTCTTCTTCAGATTAAACATCCTTTGTTTTAATTATATCCTCTTTATTCTCTGAGATGGTAGGAGATTCAGAGGTCTTTCCATACTTTGTCTTGAATGTATCAAGCCTCTTCCTTCCTCTTTTCAATATCTTGGGAATCTCAATCTCCAAAGATATCCTTCTCTTTGCTTCCTCATATGTTCCAAAGTAAGGTGCCTTTGGATTGGCAGGTTCATTTACAAGAGCCTCTATGATATCTTTTGTGTCATCTTTGTTGACTTCATATGGTAGGGGTTTTACCCATGCAACCCTAGGCTTTACTTCTTATATATAAACCTTATCACAATGAACTAGAAAACAAATTTCATATTTGTAATTCTCAACTAGTTGTTTGGGAATTTTGAACCTATTTTGCATCTTCTATTTGAAACTATCAAAATATCCATCCATAATGTTATCAAATTTATCTTCTAGCTCAGCTATGAATTCATTAATTTGATGGATTATTGGTCTATCCTTCTTCCATGCTATTGTTCCTTTGGAGGGAAATAACTTCTCAACATAAAAGAGTATGCAAATTAGAAGACAACCAAACTTACATGAATTGGATTTGGATACTCGGATGCTTTCCATATTCTTTCTCAACTGGACGAGTTGTAATTCTTCTAGGTTGAATATCATATTCTTCTTCACCACTTTGTATGCTAGGTCAACAGCTTCACACAAAACATTGTTGGGTCTGCTCAAAATTGTATATCTTGTGGGCTATAACATGAATACCAAATTTAAATTCCATATCAGTTACTATGTTAAGTCTCATGCCTCTGCCATCCCACTTGACAAGAGTTAGCTTAGCTAGTTCATCCCGGGCTAGGGTTTTGGTAGCTTTTATCTTATCTAGCATCGGGAACCTAGTGACACAGTGAATTATCTACTTCATGATCATCATAGGATGTTCTAACCATAGTTGCATTTCGTGGACACGGCTAAGAACATATCTCATCCATTTTTTCTGGAAATCTCTTGGCAAGTGCATGATGTGTGTCAAACCCTTGGTTTTGAGGTACTTATGCTCAGGCTTCAGAATCCCATTTGCACATAATTCATCATATTCTTTATTCATCTCAATAGTTCCAAGCTCCTATATGTTGTAGTGAAAGAAGCTTCAGATGTCATTAACCAGTAACACTCTTGAAGGAATCAGGGAATGAGCTCCCATCGGGTCTATCTCCTCTGCAACTGTCAGATGAAGCTTAAATACCAGAGGATCACAAATTGCATTCTTTACTAACATCTCACAACCTTTCTTGACCTTGTTACTAGAATTGGATGCCATATCTGCTCGGACAAAATGATCAAACTTTGCTTTCAATCTCAAATTTGCACTAAATCGCTAAGGGCTCTGAATTAATTCATAAACTGAAAGCTTTGTATGCAATAATCTTTACAATCCTTCATTTATAAGATATTTTCAACCATTAGAGTATTTCATTAAATTCTCTATACATAGTAGTTGGTGTGACTCGGGTGTTACTCAGATTCACTCGGAGGCTCGGGTGAAACCAACTTTCCAATTATCAATACTACCCGACTCAGCTCAGTTAAGCTAGAGTGGCTCAGGTGTAACTAACATTCTAACTCGGGTAGAATTATAACATGTCCTCATGCATCAATATGTAGATATGGACTATTTAGATTATCTGGAACTGATGTAGGATGGCGTGTATTGTACAATTCCAGTCATCTCCTTACATTCCTATTCTGTAATGGTAGATCCACCTAGTTCATTGTTTAGGGTGTCATTAGATCCTTCATTTCTTTGATCTGAATTATCTGAGGATTTCCTTACCCATTTCTTTCTCATCTAAGTTTTGATTACTGAGACTTTGGCTTTACCATTCTCAAAACTAGTATCAACTTTTTCTCTATTCATACAGATCTTGCTTATATGACCGAGTTGCTTGCACACATAACATCTCCTAGTAGGATCCTTTTTTCTGAAGTGAGTCTTCATACAATTTGCACCAATGTGTCCATATTCACCACAATGACAATAATTGTACCATGTTTTGTAATCCCAACCAAAAATTGTCTTGGCTAATTGTTCAGCAGGATTCCACTTCTTAGCTCTACACTCGGAAGATCTATGACCTTGTTTGTTGTACTTATAGCATTTTCCTTCAAACTTGGGTTTCTCTTTGCAATCACGTTCTCTATGTCCATGTTTGTTACAACTATAGCATTTACCATTAAATTTTGACTTTCCATTGCTCCAACATTTATTTTATGTGTGCCCTAACTTACCACAATGATTGTATGTAGGTTTTTTGTTCCTTTGAGCTCCTTGTTTTGAGGATTCATCATGTTCAGTATAACCTAATCCATCCTGTCCATGATGTTTGAATTTTGTTTCCTAATCCATGATGGTTTGTGAATCTATCATACTTTCATTTATTTTCTTTTCAGTACTAAGATCATTCCGCGGTCTTTCATTTTATGCTCTTAGATTGTCTACTTCCTGTGTTTCATTGTTGAGTTGACTTATCAAATCAGCTTGTTGAAGTGACAAGTGTTGGATTTCTTTTTCTTTTTCTTCTAATCTTGTACTCATTAGTCTTTTATCTTCTTGTGCTATATTTCTATCATCTTCTACTTTATTCTTTAGTTCCACGACTTCACATATTCTAATTGAGTGAATTTCCTGTTCTCTCTTCAACTTTTTGACTTCTTCATGTAAAGTGAGATTCTTTGTAAGTAAGTCTTCAATGGCTGCATCAACTTCTTCAGAACTTTTGTCCTCTTCAATTCTTTCTTCTATATAGTTCTTGTCATTCATCTGTACTGCTAATTCTTTTCTTCTTTTTAGGGAAAGAGAGAGCTGCTCTTTAAGTTTCATGATCTGATCCATGGCCACTTTAAGATCTATCTTTTCATTCTCGATGGCTTTCTCCAATCTATATGTTTCCATAGCCTCTGATATTTTCTCAAGATGTTAAACTTCTGATAAGAGAACCACTTCTCTAATACCAATTGTTGGAAATATATGATGTGCCCAATGACTGAGAGGGGGGTGAATCAGGAACCAATAAAACTTAATCCTTTTAATCCACAATTAGATTAACTTATTTGTTTGCATGTATAGAACTTGAAATTAAAGATTCATACAAAACACATAACACAATTTTTTTTTACCCAGAAACCTTTCAAAACAAAGTAAAGCTAGGGTGGGGATGATACCCACAAGATTTAGTACTACAATATAAATTTATTTTGTTAGAGCTTACAATGACCACTTATGATGGCCTGCCCTATTAGGAGCATAGAAAGGACTGTTAGGTCCACCTTGTTAAAGGATTTTGTACAATATAATAAGTAATGCAAATCTATTAAGAGATTTAAAGAAAGGACTGTTAGGTCCACTTTGTTAAAGGATTTTGCTGATCCACCTGTGAGAATGAACCATTTGATGATCTTCTCTATGCAACTGCGATTTCTGAATAAGATCCTTCTAAATATAACTAATCACTTGAATGTGATAAATGAGACTCTGTTGTCCTGAATACTTCTTCTCTTAATCCAATTTCCATTCGCATTCCTTTACACTTATACATACATTCTTACTTATTTTTTTCTTACACGCTCACATATATTGGATAAAACAAACTATCTTACATATATATCTTTATCCAACAAATAACTTTGTAAGTCGGCTTGCATAAAAAAAATTATATTTAACAATATTTGCAAGGTCGGCTTCAAACTGTCACTCGGGTCCAGAAGTCTACTCGGGTGATAAACTGTCACTCGGGCGATACTGTAAATCACTTGGGTCATACTGATTACTTGGGACTTTGCATAATGCTTGCTGGCTCAGTCAACACTGGTTGTTTAAGTGTTTTGACACTAATTGACAATATGTCTTTCCATAAGGTCTACATAGGGTCCCACCACTTTTACTGAATTCCATATTTTATCCTTTTGAAATAGCATGTCTTCTTGTATTTTTTCTCTTTATATTATTATTACATAATATAAAATAGTTTCGAATAAAATTATATCAACACAATTGAGAGGGGGCGGGGTGAATCAATTGTGAGACCGATTATTAAACATTAATCTTTATAAACAAAACTTTAATCCAAATGATAACACAGTAAATTCCAACACAAGAACACAATCCTTTGTTGTCAAGGAAACCCTGTTAAAGGTAAAATTCCAGTGGGAATTAGCACCCACAAATAATGTACTAAGAGTATAGTATCCTTGTTAAAATATTTAGCCATGTTAGGAGCTTATTAATGCCTTAGAGTACACAGTCCATGTTAAAGGACAAACCATGTTAGGATCCAAGAGTAACAGTGGGCTCACTGCCTAGGCGCACTGCCTAAAGAAGGTTAAATCCACCCTCATGACTTACAGTCTGAAATACAAGTGTATATAGGAAATATAAAATCTAGTGAACTGTCTGATAGAAACTATCTTTTCTTGGTTAGTTCCAATGAAGTAACATAATCACAACCTCTTATCTACATCCAGTAGACAAACAAGATCACAGCTTCCACACTTTATTGTCTCTATCTTCAATTACATTCGCCTCTTACATTCTCTTTTCAAAAGAAAAGATCTCTAATATATACCCTATTACAATAATTGATTAGGTCAGCCAATTAGGATTTCCCAATATAAAAATAATTGTTTAACCTCTTGTCAAGATACACATGGTACCTATAACAAGTAAACATCAATTACAATTCATCAAATATAATCCAACATCTATAATCCACGCTCACAATCCATAATACATGTTACATCTCTGAAGTCGGCCCCAAATAGGTTTCCTCTAGAACACATGCCACACCTGATGTCACCAACAATCCTATGACTTTAAAAACATAAAAAAAATTCCTTATCATGTCTTCTACAATCCCTTAAGCTCCCATAACCTGAATCCACGTCGCTCATAAGTTGTACTCAAAACATAGAGACTAACTTTGTCAAAGATCACTGTCACCATCCAGTACCCAGTCTTCACTAAAAATTTTGTGACTCGTCTAATAGACACTATTAAGCCATGTGACCTTAGGAATAAGATCACCACACATCCTATACACATTATCATATTTTATCCTTTTGAATTAATCGTACAAGACCTGTACACCTATGTCAGTCATCAAGCAATAGTTATAACTAGTATGTTTTGCCTCCATAGAAACATATGTTGACATCAGTGAAAAAACATGAATGACAAAAACATCAGCAGCAACCAATTCCAACAAAATCTTGGTATATTAAGACCTCAACAAAATATAAAACTTGGCATTTTAAGACATTGCCAGTTAAATAAATTGCTTTTGAAAACATTTTGGAGAACTAGTCAGTCTTTCTTGTATAATTTTGAATATGGATGTGCTTGTAAACTTCTTGTCAAAGAGTATACTGAAATAATTTTTTTAAGAAATTTGTTCTAGGAGTGAAATTTATTCATCATCAAAGAGTGAGTCCTGAAGTTTTTTTAAATTTGCAACTACTGAGTATTTGTAAATTGTTTTTAGTTTCGTTCTTAAAAACATGTCAAACCAATTGATGAAGTATCATAATATGACAATGGGATGCATTCTCATATAGAGGAACATGGGAACTAATTCATTTTATGTGATATTCATCTAACGGAAAGATATAAATTCTCAAAGTGGGCCTTTGATTATTTTCATCGCTGCACAATTTGGAAAATCTGCATAAATTGCAATTGGTTTTGGCTATGGAAAAATATCAAACAAACACTTGGGGCCTTGGGATTTTGCATAGGAATTATTTATGATATAAATAATTGCATGGATCAAATATTTTTATATAGAGATGATCCATATGCAAGATATTAATTTATGCAAAGGGCCACTTTGACTAACCTTGCAATATGTAGGAAATATTTTGGATAAATTTCAAATGGTATGGGCTTGGGAAAAATATCAAACAAGGTCAAAGGGTCTTGAAAATATGCGTAGGGATACAAAAATATAATAAAAATTTGGGGACGTAATTAGTTTATCTTTATGGGTCATAGATAGAATAAAATATATTCCCAAAGTGCTCTCTTGGGATAACTACAAAATATAACCATGTACAACCTTGAAATTTGATATCTTTAATATTAATCATTTCTGATGTTGATGGGACGAAAATGAAGATACATGTATCTTTAAGAGAGGTGAACACAATGGAATAGTAGATTCACTTATGGATCATGGGATTTAGGGGGTCATTTTCAGGGTTTTTACTTAATATGGAACTCTAAATTTTGCAAAATATAGAACTCCAACACCACCAGCATGATAAAACCCATAAAGCAAGCTGAAAGGAGTACCACCTACCTCATCACAAAAATAATCAAAAATATTAGTGGATGAAGGACCTAGGCACTCCATTGTACAACACCTATAGTTATTAAAAGCATGTGCAGGGATGAGCGACATTTCTCTTCTTCCTGGAGGTCTTAAATAAATTAAAGGATCATTTTCAAAGCTCACGCATAACACAGATAATTTGAAGAATGTTCTAGCTTTCAGTGACCTGAGTCTGTACAAAATCTCAACTCATGATGTTAATTTGTACCTTGAATCATAGTAGTTTCAACCATCTAAAGAGATTGCAAAGGATCTTGAAGTTCTAAAATGCAAAGGGCATTTCCCCAGCGAGTCACCATTTGTTATACCCTGCATAACCGTCCCTACATTTACATCGAGAAAATATTGGGTCCCATTTTTATTTTTCATTTCTCTTATTTTTCCTTGTTTTGTTTTGTTTTGTTTCCTCTTTGCAGTCCTAGACTCCAGATTTCATCCCTCCTAATCTCAGTTTTGGTCAGAATCTCAAGTCCTCAAGTTTCATAATGCTTTGTGGTATTATGTCGCTTGGCTCTCTGATTCCCAGAGCATGAAGTTTTGTATATTAGGTAAATTACAAGGCATTTAATACCCCTACCCCACTGAGTTGTAAAAATACTTTTCAGGGCTCATTTTAATCACCAAGTGATTAAAAGCGATTTGAGAGCCCTTCTACAATCGAGTCATTGAAGCTATGAATTTTTTTGCTTGTGTGAAGGTTTGGTTGTGTTTGAAGTGTTTTATTGGAATCTCTTGGCATGTTTGTGAGATATTTGTTTAGTTATGTCCTTCCTTTCATTTTTTGTGTGATTTCTAAGGCTTTTCTTTTGTATTTTCATTTTTTTTTCTTATTCTTATTTTTTTTTCCCTCGTAGCTTAGGGTTTTCCCGTAGGTAAGTGAAATAAGGATTTTTGTGTCAAATCCGCGCATTGAATTTTCTTGTTCTTAAGGTTTTTTGTGCCCTAGTGTTATGTTGTCGAGTGTTTAATGAAATAATTTTTATTAATTTTGGTGAATTAGGGCTTTGGAATTCATTCATCAAATTCCCTAGTTCATCATACTTATGACAGTATGAAAGTTATACTATGGCTCTAAATTTGTAATTCAAATGACCTAGGGTTCCCCTCAATTCCCTAATTCATTCTATTAGTTGTAGGTTGTGTGTGATAATGATATATCATTTAATGATGGTTTTATGCCTTTTTGTATTCCTTTAGTTCACCTCATCTGAAACCCTTGGTCCCAACCTACCTGTCATTATCACACACCATAATTCAAATCTCTAGAGTCAATTATGTTCATTACTAGATTCAGGTTTCCCCATTCCTATTACTCGATGCTCAAAGCTCAACTTGGATCCAGAACCCATCCCATGATAGAAGTTACAAGTATAATGGAGTTTTGGACTTCCCAGTTTGGGATTCCCATCTCCAAACTACCATAAAGAAGGAAGAGGCATTTTACTAGATCCCTAATTTAGTATCCTTGGATTTGAAACCCTAAAATCCCTTTAACAAATCTAGCGCCTCTAGACATCATGTCTCAGGACTTTGTTCCTAATCATCCCTCCTTTTCCCAAGAAGGCTCAAACACAGATCCCTGGACCATGGTTCCCAAAGTAACTTGTGTAATTCAAATTGTTAATTGCATCATTACTGAAGTATTGAATAGGTCTCCTTTTATTTGCAAAATAATAGTTTCATGTAATGGAATCCTCATTCAAGGCACATGAGGTGGAATAGGGGTTGGCAATAGTCTAGAAAGAGAACCAAAGGTGAAATACATATGAAAAGGACCCCCATTACAATGAAGTACACACCAAGGGTGGATCAAGATCTCAAAAGTGGAGAGTAAGGTGAAATATATCACAGACATGAACATTAGAGAGATTGAGTTGAACCTATCAAGACCATTATGGAGAACATCACCCCTAATTACTCCTTCTACAATGAGTTGAGAGAATCTAGAGTCCTCCAGGCCACTTCCTACTTACATTCACTCTAATGTCACAATTTGATTTGGACCCTGGCCTATAACTATTCTGAAGCCACAAGGAAGTGTACCCAACTAGATAACACATAGATCGCTTACTTTGACATAGATTTGATCCATGCCATCCTCCACCTCCTAGACTGACAAAATATGATGGCAATGACTGAAGAGGCGATATTGGCCAAGTACCGTCGACATGAATCCAATATTAAAAGGTACTTGAATAACTACTAGCTTGCTAATCATGGAAGGATGGAGCCAAAATGGTCAACTCAGTCCCACGTTGTAATTTCATCCTACCTATCCATGAAGTGATCACCATGTTGATCCATGTCTTTAGAAATCCAGATGTGAAGAACTACCAACCTTGGATGTACTACTTTCTCGCTGCAATCTTTAGTGGTGCCATCACTTTTTACTAGGACCGAATCATCTATGATAACATGAATAGGAAGCTCTGCGCTATCCAGGATGATAAGTAGTTTTACATAACATCATACGTTGTGTGGATGGTGTCCATAATCAAGGGTAGAGATGGGCTCAAAATACATGGAACCTAACGTGATAGACCCAAAAATGCTCTCCTGTGGGACTATCTCCCACAACTATGGTTGGACAAGTTTGTAGTTGATTTTTATCATGTCAATGATGCTTTTGTATATAATTACATAATAATATTAAAAGGGCATATTGGATACCACCTATCCAAAGAGGAAATTAATCTAGTGGAGAAGTAAGGGTGTCTATTTTGTTAGTTTTGCACCCATAAATATATTAGAGTGGAAATTTTCACTATGAGGCCCTTTCTCCTCCCTTGACACTGTACAAATAGAGTAGTTTTGTTGGAGTTTTGTCATGAAATTTTAGAAACATAGGCATTGATGACAGAGAAGCATAAGACTAGAGTTGGATTCCTCTTCTCCTTTGGGCACTAAAAATGTTTATCTGTCATTTCCAAAGAGGCTAATGTGGAGATCGAGAGCTTATACCTACAAATGTTGGAGTTAGAGAAGGAATTCTAAGATCCCTAGAACAAAATAAAGAATCTTCTCCCCAATGCCTATGATGGACACACACCTCATATTGAGTATTTTTGGGCCAATTTAAGTAGTAGTAGAGGAGTTGGGGAAAGAGATGAATACTTCATGGAGGACAACTTTCACGATGAAATAGGGAGTTACATTCAGCCTGACTGTAGAACCTTTGGCATTTGTATCCCCTTCTTAGGAAACAACAAGTTCATCCACTCCTAATTCCTTAATACCTTTGAGATATGTTGATGTAGAGGAGGATATCTCATTCAATGAGGAATTCCCATTACAACACTCCCATCTCAGTATCTTCTGATCAAGAAAGAAGAAGAAATAGGTGGAAACTTCCACCTCAAACCTCACTAAACATGTCCATTTTGGGGAATCATAGACTCCAGAATTTGGGGAACCCATATAAAATCAATTCCAAGACTTCCTGGACCTAGGCGCTACCACCCCTGACAACCCCAATATGATGTTGAAACTAAAGGACCAAAACCTCATGCTCAAAGAGGTCGAGGAAGCAAAAATGAAAAAGAAGGTTGAGGAGGAGAGAGTCTAGAAAGAGAAAGAGGTGAAGGTAGAAGAAGATACCCACAAGGAAAAAGAAAGGTGTGTAAAAAAAGAGGCAAAAGGAAACAAGAGGAAAAAGAGAATTCCAAACAAGAAGAGGCAACGCTCAAGAAAGAGGAGGAACTTCAACTCCTAGTGGAAAATATATACCAAGATTGCCTCGAGGTCAAGGAGGCTCAAAAGTAGAAGGATGTTGAAGAAGACTGAAAGTGCCTTGAGGAAGAAAAGAAAGGGAAGTGAAGTAGGAAAGAAGGTTAAAAGAACAAGAGGAGGCCCATTGTAAATCTACCGAGGCTGCAAAAAAGATAAAATATGAAGAAGATGCTCGTAGAAAATAATATGAAGAGAGGAAATGGGAAGAGGATCAAGAAAAAATGTAAGGGTAAATTGGACCTTTGGGAACAATCATACCCTTTCAATCTAATGCTGCTCGTAAAGAGGATCTCTAGTAGAAAAAAAAATTAGATCTTGAGAGACCCCCTCCTAGAAAAATATAAGAACAGTGGGGAAGTGAATCATTTGCCTCACAGGACAAAGAATAAGTAGGGGTTAGCGCTCCCTTTTGACCATAGTGGTTGACTTTGAGATTCAATAGAAAATAACCAAAGGAGTACATCCCACCCTCACTACAAGAGGTTATATATATACTTACAACCCCCAAGAATCCCAAGAAGGCCCTCCTCGTATTTTCTACAAGGAGGAATAGTGGTTGAGATTGTTGTGTCACCCCTAGATAAGGATGCATACAAAGTCACTCCTGAATACTACCAGATACATTATATTAATCTGAGGAAGAGAAAAAAGTAGACTAAACTTGTTAAACTTGATGATACCACTAGAACAATGTACGAGATCATCATAAAGGAGTATGAGAAAAATAAAGAGTTAAAGGCCGTAGTACCTAAATAAAGGGAAGTTTTGTCAAAGTTAGCATCTCCCATTTCCTGGCAAATTCCACAAGTATTTTCCCCAGAGTATATTTTGTGGGAAGAGATGAGTTCAATAAGGAAAATGAAGAAGAAAGCATTTATAGAAGACCAATCGCTCTCTGAGAATGTGGGGATGGTGCACTCCTTTCTTTTTGAGTCCATTCCTATTTATTTTGAAGCAATAAAGACTGAGCATATCACTTAGGAAGTAGTTTTGGAATGGGAATCCGATGTTTTCAGAAACAACAGATAGATAAATACCTTGAAGAGGATGTTTGAACTTGGTGATGAAGAGTTTAAAAACATTAACATCCTCAGGGATGAGAGTTCAGAGTTTCAGGATCTCATGTCCCGCAAGCTAGGATTCAGATTGGATGTCTTTGAGATGGCATTTAAAATGACCACTCATTCTTCCTTGTTGATACAAAAGTATGTCACTAAGTACATGGATTATGTAAGGGAGGTGATTGGTTTTCATCCTGATAGCATGGATAGGTTCACACCCTTAGATTATTTATTAAATAGTTTTGATGAGAAACTAGAGAATACGTTTGTCTCCTCCTAGGATTTTGAGAAGAAAATAATAAATGAGTATACTAAGATCATCATAGATACGCATGAGGTCTAGAAGACCAGAGCCCAGATGCTTGAACACACAAATGAAGCCAAGGAGGCACTCAGGGAATCCAAGGTATGGATACAATGTATTGAAAATGTTGATGAGGACATTATTAATGAGTGAATTAAAAGGTTTGACAAGTACAAGGCAGAGCCAATTTTGATGTAGAAGCCTTCTGCATCCCCATATTCTTCATTATTTATTCATTAGAGTTCAAAGGATTCTAGGATCCCAGATCTCTCAAAGTATACACTATCAACATTATTTCATTTATTATTCATATATTCTATGCGGATGCCTATGTAAGAGATTACCCTCCCAGGGGGGCAACAGGAAACCATCTATGTAATAACTTATACAGTGTACAATATCACATGCATATGATGTAAAGGTACCTATGTTAGTGAAGTGATAGTTTGGAGAGGCAATCCATAGAGATTACCTACCTTTTACATTGGGAACTGCTCATCTATTTATGGAAAGGTATAGGTGGTTGGGTTTTTGACAGCTCACAAATTCAGCATTAATAAGACAAGTCCATATTCAGTCCAGGCATATTTAATGAAAAAGGACTTACATTCAAGTGGGAATTCCCTCAAGAAATATAGTCCTATTTTCGCTTTCTATTCTCCCCATTCCTTCTCTCTTTCTCCTTTAAAATTTGTAAATGATTGTACAGATTGTACATACATGTAAAATATTTGTAGTTAGGGTTTGTATAAGGTAAAATCCCTATAAATGTAGAGTTTTGGGCCATTTTAAAGGGTCCACAAAATTAATGTTTTTGGGGCACCATATTGATATAATTACATAGTTCTCTCTCTCTCCCCCCTCTCTCTTATTAACATAATAATTGTTTACTTTCATGCTCCTCTAGAGCCTTGTGTGAATGAACCAGTGATGACTAGGTTTTATTAAAAATAATCAAAAGAAGAATGGATGACTTATCAACTATTTTTTAGTACTCTTCTTGGTTGTTGGTAAATATTATATCATTTGTGTGTTATTTTTTCCTTTACTCAGGGTTGATTAGTTACTTCTATGTTGAATGAAAATGTATTTTACTAAAAATGAATCTCTCTACTTTTTTATACATTGATTGTTGATCTTTGGTTGTTTTATCGGTGCCTTGAGTAAAGTTTGATGGTTTAGCTATAAAGTGATTTTAGGTAGATTCGTGTTCCTCTAACTTTGTCCTATCTTTTGCAGTTTCTTTGAAGCTTGTCCTAACATTTTCTCATAGGAAACCTCATGTATGTTGGAACATACCCAAAACCAACATGCCCCTTGAACAAATAGTTATGTGTCCAACTTAGTTCACACAACAACATCATGACCTAATAACTAGGTGCTTGGGAAAAAAGGGAAATCCTCTCCCTTACCCTCTTTTGGGTGGAGTTGGTTGGTGTTCATACATACCCAGTTCATCTCAAACATTATTGTTAACCCTACACAAGAGTCACCTCAACAAGATTGTAGAAGATGTTTTTTGCATGTACAATATGAAAATGGGATCACTAAAAAGCCTAGTTTTCCCCAATTCAAATGGCATATTGGAATACAAAACCACCTCAAGAAAAAATTGATTAATACCACAAAGAAAGTGGGATTTTATGTAAGATTTTTGCTCTTGGGGTTTATATTCCTTTGTTTCTTAGAATTAGAAAGGGGATGAATAAGACTAATATGTAAATGGTAATCAAGATAAGACATGAACTAATCAACTAAAAAATAGATATAGAGGGAGATAAAATTAAATTTGAGTGAAATTGGACTCGAAATAGGATAAATGAAGACTCAGATCTAAATTTTTGACTATCAAAATCTCAAAAACATGTGTAACTGATAATCTAAGATCCTGAACCCAATATCTATCTACACCTGAAATTTCATTTATTTTGCAAGGAACAAAACATTTGAAATGTTTTGTACCTAGGTATAGAACATTTGATACATTATGCACCCATGGTTTTCTATTGGAACAAATTGCAGAGTGATTGTCTCAGGGCTGAGATGGTATAAAAATTTTGATACCGGATCCTGTGGCCTTGGTCACCCCTTGTTATGTGATTCTGACCTCCACGACTAGCTAGTATAATAGAGATCATGTGTGTAGTGCTTTTGAATCTAGAATATGTCTAAATTGTTATGAGCTAAAGTGCATAAATGTAATGCTAATATCTACACTTATTTGATAGAGTAAATCCTATATGAAAATGAAATCAATGTGTGATTGAAAGCATGTAAAAAATGAATATCTGAAGCACAAACATGTATATATAAAGATAACAAGAAACCATACCCAACCCTAAGAGGAAGCGTAAAATACAATCATCAGTTGGTAGTCTCCTAGTCACCATCATAGTCATTTTGAAGGTTCATGTTGATGTCGAAATGATTGAATTATTGATAGTAGATTGATGTAGCCTTGGTTTGGAAGTCCTTACTTCATTGGATATCTTAAAATTGGGGCTCCAAACTTGCAATTTCTCATCTTTCCAAAATGAACTGTGAAGATTATTTTAATATACCAAATCAGGAGATAGAATCAAGAGAGTGATTGTAAATCCCAATCCTCTGCTAGATCACCAAGACAGGGACCCAATTTAAGTTTAGGCTCAAAACCAAAGGTAAAACATGTTTGAAACATTTAGTACCCAAGAATATAATGTTTTAAACATTCTACTCCACCCACTTAAGGCCCAAATCAGAACTGTGGGTCCTACGAAATCAAGGGATGTCGGATTATAACAAATAGTCAATTTTGAGATGGAAATATAACACCATTTCAAGGCCAGACTAGAACACGAAGGAATCAAATGGTAACATAGGGCCTAGGAGATGAAATGAATTATTGGATTGGAGGAAAAATAAAGGTGTGCACTTATAAATGATGGCTTGATTTTAAAAAAATTGAAGGGATAGAGGACCCATATTGGAATTAAGGTGTTCATTAAGTGCAGTTATGAAGTCCTATTATGAAAACTATAATGTAAACACACTAAGGTAGGTGCTAAAGAATCATGAAATTGTACATCACTTAGGTGCTTACAATTTATGATAGTACATTTAGCCCCCACTTTAGCGGTATATGACACTATATGCATATGCAAGATAAACTACGAGAAATTAGTAAATGAAAAGGATGCCTCAAAAGCCCCCAATGTGCAATTATTGCAATAAAATGTTAGGAACCACATTATGAAAAACTACATGTCAATAAAAACATAAACTACCTATATATTACTAAGAAAATGATGAAATTCTTGGATATCTATATGCCCCCATGTTTCATCTTTTTAATTAGGAAGGTGAAATAGGGTATCAGGTATACTACAATGAATTATAAAAGTGAGTTTATTGAAAAATTTTATCAATAGGTTTCAAGATGAACTTTAAATTTTCTATAGGGAATTGAACCACGATCTCAGTGAAACAAATAGTGTGAGAATCAGAGCTCTCTAGCTCAAGGTATTAGTGATTGAGTGAATCATGCACCAAGGATGAAACATCAATCCATGATATAACCCACTATAAAAGCTATGAGATCATGGATGGAAGAGAGAGATACCGTGAATCCAACAATCTAGAAGATTGTGTTATGCTAGGTGATTCATGAAAGAAGAATAGGAGGAAAAGAGTAGAAAGGATAGAAATTTGTGTAATGCTAGTTCCACACATCCCAAAGAAAAAGGGAAGGATAATTGATGGTCTAGCAATATGTGTTATGCTACTCAATTCTACCTTGAAAAGTTTGCACACGTGGGTGGCTTATAAAATTTTGCACTCAAGGGTGCATTATGGGATAAGTCTTACGGAAAGAATTGTATCCATGTGGATCCATAAAAATGATTAGTCCTAAGGAAATAATTATCTCCTTGGGGATAAAAAAATATACAATTAGTCTTAAGGAAAGTATTGTATCCTTAGGGATCAATAAGGATGATCAATCCTAAGGAAAGTATTTTCTCCTTAGGGATTAATAAGGATGGTTAGTGTTAGTAATAACTGAGAGGGGGGGTGAATCAGTGGCCTCAAAAATTTATCCTTTAAACTTTAATCCACCAATCAATACACCTCAGATTATTAAGTCCCTACAAGATGTATGCCTTGAAATA
>MU228456.1:503406-537996 GCA_018584345.1 Thuja plicata | reverse complement strand
ATTATCCTATGTCGGCCTCCTTAGAAGATTGTGCCCTAGTTTCATATAAAAGGGAGCCCTTCTCCTCTCTTTTTATCTAAGTCTTCTAAGCATCATTAAGAAATTGAGGAGCATTATCAAGTGAAGTTCAAGAAAGCATTCAAGAAAGATTTCAAGCAAAAATTCATCCATTCTCAAGCATTCAAGAATCCATTTTCATGAAGGAGATCCATTGGAGGCCATTGAAGGATTCAAGCTACATAGTGCCCTTTTTGGTGATCTCTTCATCCACCTTCTTCTAAGATTCTTCCAATTCAAGAACCCATTCAAGATTTGGTGTTTGAGATCTACAAGCAAGAGATTGAAGACATCCTACCTTTCTACATTCCAAATTTTGAAGCATACTTGTGGATCCACGGATTCTAATCCGCCACAAGGACTTTTTCAAGCAAGGTAAATTTATGCATTTACTTTGTCTATTTCTGCAATTTCAATTACATATATTTGAGGTTAATTCCAAAACCAGGGTTTGACCAAGGAAAACACCTCCCCCACAATAAAAAACCTCTTTTTCTTGTAGATACAGGTTCGGGACTGTGAATTTGGACACATATCTAGATACCCTTTTTGGCAAACTTTCAGGATTCGCAAACAGATTTTCTGTCAGACCTGTGCAGCTCAAGGTCGACATTATTGGGTCAGGGTTGACCTCATCCCTGACCTAGGTCAAGGTCGACCTCACCCTTGACCTAGGTCAGAATTGACATTATTGGGTCAGGGTTGGCATTTGTGGGTCAAGGTCAACCTTTTTCATAAGATGGTGTCAGATCAGAAAACAATTTCTGGGTTTTGTTCATCTCTGTGTTTCCTTTCTAGATCATACTTCATTTTTTCTAGAAATAGTCTAAAGACCTTAGAAAATAGAATTATTTGATATGAAATATTTCAAGGTTAGTGCATTTCTCCTATCCATTTCAATTCAAATCCTTAATCATTCTAAATCTATCACACATTCCTTTCCATAAAATAGGGAATTTAAGACTTTCCTCTTTGCTCTCATTTCCAAATGATTGATTCATTTGTGTATTGATCCTTTTTGGGTTGATCAATTTGGATCTTTCCTTTGTGCATGTTGGGATAGAAGAGGAATATTTTATCTTTCCCCCCATATATTTCAAATGTTACATTTCTTATGTTACACATAGTTATATGTTACATTTTGGTGACCTCTATTTTATATGTTACATGTAGCTCAATTGATACATCACTAAACTATGTTTTAGTGAGCCTCAGTTAGAGGAATCACCCCTAGCTTTCCTCTAAGATACAAAAATGCATCCTTAGGTAGCGGTTTTGTGAATATATCTACATTTTTTTATTTAGTATTCATATATTCCACTCTTACTTCCTTTTTCTGAGCCAATTCCCTAAAGAAATGATACTTTATTGTAATATGTTTAGTCTTAGTATGCATCACATGGTTCTTTAAAATGTTAATAGAACTGGTGTTGTCACAATAGATAATCATTTGTTCTATTATTTCCACCTTCATACTTGAAAACAGTTGTTTTACTCAGTCAACACTGAAATTCTTCAATGCCTGACCAACACTGTAATGCCTGAGTGAACTCGGTTAAAACTAAAAATCACTTGGGTCATCTTCAATGCCCAAGAGAGCTTGGAAGACACTGACAGTGCTTGGATAGGATTAGACATATGTGTAAACATCACTATACTTGTGTAAACATCAATGACAATACATAATTGAATAATTTTCATCAACATCAACAACTTACTCATAATAGAATGTAAAGATTTAGAAAGAGGAGTAAATGTCTGATTCAGATGAAAAGTAGTGGATGTAGAAGTGGCATTGTTGGATGCAATAGTAACTTGATCAGCAACTACATTTGCTTGCTTATTTATCTTGACATTTTTGTTAGGTTTTGAAACTTGTTGGGATTAGGAGAAGCATCACTCTTATCAACTGGAACAGGAGCCATTAGAGTGTTTCTCTCAAATTGACTCACTTGTAATTGATAGTGATGAAGTGTTGTACAAAGTTGTTGAAAAGAGGTCAATTCAGTAAGTATAATCTTATCTCTAATATCCTTTTGCAAATTTGAAATAAACGTATGTTGAATATCAATATCAAGAACATGATAAGAAATTTGAGCATACAAATGCTTAAATCTACCAATAAATTCAGTCAATTT
Organism: Thuja plicata; assembly: GCA_018584345.1. Taxonomy (NCBI): domain Eukaryota; kingdom Viridiplantae; phylum Streptophyta; class Pinopsida; order Cupressales; family Cupressaceae; genus Thuja; species Thuja plicata. The sequence goes on along the minus strand of MU228456.1, from coordinate 535,801 downwards.
TTCTTTAGTATTTTGTTTAAAGTGCATCAAATGAGTTAAGGACACTTGCAGACCAATGTTATTTTGGAACTGTTGGATAAAGGCATTAGCAAGTTTTAGAAAATAATCAATAGAATAAGGAGGCAAGGAACAATACCATGGCAAGGCCTTATCACGAAAATTTATCAAACAACTTGGCTAAAATCCTATGGTCATGAGCATAGCCACTACAAAGGATTTGAAATGTTTTAACATGAGTGACAGGATCTCCCTTACCATTGTAATTCTTAAGATGAGGCATATCATCTTGTTGAGGGAAAAGAGCATGAATAATGTCTAGGGATAAAGGACTACCCTTGTCACATGTAGGAATACTAAACATGGATTGAGTTAAGGCTGCAAGTTGTTGTTGTAAAGAGGACACTGTTTGAGCCAGACTAATGATTGTGGAATCATTAGAAGAAATAGGAGGAATAGAAACATTAGGAATACTAGGAAAAGTGTAGGAAGTGGTAGGAATGGAAGACACAATCGGTGGAACACTTGGAACCATAGTTGGAAGAGGGTTGGAATAGGTAAAAGGGAAACTATGGTAAGAAGGTTGTGAGGTAGGTAGAGAAACCAATGGACCACTTATAGGAAGAGATAGAAGTGGAATATTTGAAGCTAGAGGATTGGAATATGGAAGAGATGTAGTCACTAAAGGAGGAGTGTAAGTAGGAATGTTAGGTAAAGGAATGGAAGAAGGTTCCACACTAGTGATATGAGGAGTGAGCCCTAGATCTTGAGCTTCTTGAGCTAAAGGTTTGACATTTAAATGCACAATATGAGTGATACCACATAAGAGATTAACACCTTGATCACTATCACAAAGGAATTTCTTAAGGGCCTCTATAGCTTGAATATGATATTGATTATGGTTTTCTTGAATAATCCAATTTCCCATTTTATCAAGTTCAGTTGAAAGTTTTGGACTTGTTCAGGAGGAACTCTTAAAGGATCATCCTCATCATAAGATGAGTGAGAAGATTTTTTCTCCGTTGAAGGATTGGAATCATGAGTGATCAAATTGTCATTCGGGATCCTAAGGAAAGGAGACAAAGACTCGGGATCAAAGGAACCCATAATTCTGTGACTTCTTCTAACTGGGATATTATAAGTAGGACTAGAGGTAGTAAATCTCATACACCAATGCAATAAAAATGAACTAAATTAGGAAAACACAAGGCATGAACAAATAAATTTTTTTGTATTTTTTCTTTATATGATTTTTTTTTAAAATTTTGTAATGTAAATGCAAGAACATTAAAGAAAGCTAATCTAATATGCATGCAAGATCTAACATAAAATGTAAATCTAACACCACAAAAGAAAGGGTTGTCATAAGCGGGTTCACCAAAATGTAAAGGGAAAAATATAGATATGATGGTGGAATGATGATGAGGTAAAATAGACTTGCACATCTAAATAATACCTTTACATTTGAAAAGTTGGGGAAGGTAAGATTATCCTCTTAGGCCCAAATTCACAAAGGAAAGATTCAAATTGATTAACCACAAGAAAATGGTCAATGCACAAATGAATCAATCGATTAGAAATAAGAAGAAAAAGGAAAACCTTACATTCTATTTATGGGAGAGAGTGTGTAATAGATCTAAAATGATTAAAATCTTAATTGAAATGAATTGAAGACAAATACTAACCTCAAAGTATAGCAGATCTGTAAATTTCTATTTTTTGGTGTCTGTACTAAGTTTCTGGAAATTTTTCAACCTGTCCTAGCCTGGAAACACAAAGACAGAGAAAACCCAGAAATCATTTTCATTTTTGAGCCAGGTCGACCTTGACCTAAATACCACAATTGTACCCCTTTATGTCGACCTTGACCTGCATTACTTTGACAGAAAATCTGTTCGCGAATCCTGGAAGTTTTCCCAAAAGGGTATCTGAAGCTTCTCTGCAATTCATTGTTATGTACCTTTACCTACAAGAAAAATGGTTTTGTTTGTTGGGGGAGGGGTTTGCCTTGGTCAAACCCCAGTTTTGGAATTAACCTTGAAATAGAATTGAAATTGTAGTAATAAACAAAGTAAATAGAATAATTCACCTTGCTTATTTTGAAACCCTTGTGGAGGATTCAAATCCTTGAATCCACAAGTATGGATGCTCCAAATGGATGTAGAATTGTAGGGTGTGGGATCTCTCAAATCAATTGCCTTTATATCTTCAACACCAATCTTGAATGGATCTTGGAATAGGAAGAAGCTTGAATGGATATGAATGGAGAAATATTCAACAAGATGGCTCCATAGAGCTTGAATCCTTCAATGGCTACTAATGGATCTCCTTGATGAATTGAATCTTGAATGCTTTAATGCTTGAATGATTTAAATTAGATGATCGCTTCGATAGACTATGTGTAGATTATGTGTGTGTGTGTATTATGTGTGGATGATCATTATTGAAAATGAGAGGAGAAGGCATATACTAGTCTAGGGAACAAACTTCTAGAGAGGCTAACATATGAGAAATAAATTACAATTAGGCTCATACCCCTAGAAGTGGATGTATATTAAATATCCTTTTAAGAGTTGCCACTTCGGAGCCTGAAACAGTTGACCCGAAAGTGGGAAATAATTCTTTCCAAACCCTGACATCCAAAAATATTTGAAATTTGAAATTAGACCATGGGTCAGGGTCAAGGTCGACCCTGACCTAGGTCAGGGTCAAGGTTGACCTTGACCTAGAAGGTCGACCTTGACCTTGAGGTCAAGAAACTCAAAATCTCTGAGCAGGATACCAGAGATAGGTAGGAGAGAAGTGGGAAATAGGGCAGGATATGGGAAAAATCATATCCAATTCAAAGACCCATTCAAGGAATTTGACATGACCCCAAACCACTTACTCAGAGGGCTAAACTAGTCCTAAATGGAAGTGCTTCTTTTTTCGGACCATACATTAGATATTTTGGAAAGAAAGAGAAAATGAAGGAGGATGAAGTATACACACATTCCCTATTTCTAGGTAAGGTAATACTTGGAAAAGGAAAAAATATTATGCATCCCAAGTGAATATGTCATTTATAATAGATATGCACTTTCAAGCAAAGAAAAGGTTGTAAACTCAGAAAGTAAATCTCCTAAAAATGAGAATATCCTTATGTAAATAAAAAAATCCATGTAAGAAAGGACATCATATTATAAAAGACACATGTCAACAAGGGAAGGAAATGGGTCCTTTGGATAAGATAATTAGATAGTACCATTTCCACCCAAATGTAGAGACAAATAATAAGAAAGATTATTATGTTTCTCAAAGAGTATGATTTCACCTAAAATTTCACCACCATAAATGACAATGATCCCACAAACTATAGGCTATAAATGTTACATGGTGAGGAGAAATACAATAGCAACTTAGATGTTATTTAGAATGATCATGAAAAAGGTTCCATTCATTGTTACATGTCATTTGAATCATACCACAATCAATGAATTCTTTAATTTTACACTTAAGTCATAACATTCATTACTCTTATGGCTAGGAACTTGATGATACATACAAATAGAAGAATTGTTTTGCTTGTGCTTTATATTTTTTCATTTTTTTCTTAATGGGAGAGTAATTATTTTTTTCCAATTCTTTTTTGCACACATCCTATACCATGTCTATCATCAAGTTTTGGAATATCAAAATGATAAGGATCTCTTTTAGGTGGAATTGGATTAAAATATCAATATCTATACATGTGTTAGGATAAGGTGTTTGAGTCTCAAATTCAAGGATTTTGTCTATATGGTGCAGGAGCACCCTGAATGAACCAAGTGTTCCTATGGAACATAGGGGTTCTCTCAAGGTCCTAAGAGGCCTTTAGTGATGTTAAGACATTGGGTTAGTCACTGGACCACCTTGTAAGGCCATAGTTCCAAGTTTGGCACCTTATGAGCCCTTGGTCAACTATTGGTCATTAATGGTCCAAAACCCTAGGAATAGTTTGTTCTTAGTTTTTTCATGTTTGGATACACTAGGGATCACAAAAATAACATTGTGACCAAGTTTGGTCATCAGATTTGCAAAATTGCAAAACATGTAAAAGTTGCTCAAAAGTTGTCGAGCAACTTTTGAGCAAACTTGACAACTTTTTGAAAAACAACTCCCAAATGGTACAAATTGGTTCAAATATGTTATGTAACTATTGGGAGTGCCTATAAAATCCCTTTCAGGTGGGTGGTAGGCTAATGATGTAATTTGGCATTTGAAATTAATAAAACATAACCATTTTCCTGCATTCCCGAGAAATAGTCTTTGTGTACGGTCGGGTACAAACAAAAGGACATGAAATTATAACACCAAGGGTTATTTCTATGAATATTATTTCATTTACCTTTGGTCTCATGTGTTTATAAATCTTAGTTTGAAATTTATTTAATTTACAAACTCACTGCCTGGTTTGTAGGCCCTAAATCAGGGTTTAGGAAAGAATTGAGTGTATTTCACTTTTCCACCATGGGAATTCAATGACCCTTGGTGGAAAGCATGTTTTTATGATTCTCTTTAAGATTATATAGGATAGGCTCTCCAAAATGTAGGGAGATGGAGTTACAATGATTCCCTAGGTGTATATCCTTATGTATGCACCAATCTAGAATTAGGACAACAATCATAACTCTAGTTTGGGGATTCAACATAGGCTCTAAGTCAGAGGAAGGGACCCTTGTACACACCCTCACATGATCCAATCATTATTTTTAAATTTGGATGCATCCTAAAGGCACTTATAGAGTAAGTGGAGCCCTAATTAGCCCTAATTGCAGAAGCAATTTTGTGTATCATCCTATCTCTTTCTCATTTCCATGTTCTAGGGTTTGAGTCCAAAGTCCTAGGCCATAAAGGGTGTCTAAATCCCTAATAATTTAAGGGGGTTATGTGGAATAATTTCATTCAAGATCAATTTTTCTTCAGTAAAAGGCTACAAGCCTAGTCTTGGTCTTGTTATTAAACTATGTCTTTTGGGTTTCTTTTGAGTGAAAGAACCATTGGAACTAAATGTTAGGGACATAAATAGACCATACCTATGATAATAGGTCACCCCTGATCCTATTAGTCACTTTGGGGGTATTGTTTTGAATTTGGGTCAAGTGCTTGTGAAGCCAACCTTGGTAGTTGGTTTTGAAGGATTGGTGAAACCTAGTGATTAGGTTTCCCTTGGGTTTTTGGGGTTGTGAGAACCTTAACCAAGTCCTTTCCCACACTTGTGATAAGTGTGAAGCACCTTGGCCTCGACAAGTTGGTGTTTTGGGTGCATTTCTCTATTTTGAGTCACCTAGAGGCTTCCAGTTTCCCACTTTGCATCAAGTGGTATCAGAACTATGTTTGCTATGTTTTCAGGATGAAGATATCCCTTCAAGGGCTACAATTATTAGCAAAGATGGTGAGAGAACAAAGGGCAGCAAATGCAGCCTTGAAAAGAAGACTTCAAGAGTTGGAGAACAAGGTAGAGAGGGGAAAAGAGGACACTTTTGGTGGTGAAGAAGGGAGTGATTCAGATGAGGACACCCTTGATTAGGATGTGAACATTCCTACAGACCAGAGACCCCTTCTAGATGCCTTAAATTCTATGGGGAGAAGAACCATGGAGGAGAAGTTGGATCTACCAACTTTTAATGGAAAGATGAATGCGGATTTGGCCTTGGATTGGATAGAGGCCCTAAAAAGCTTCTTTGAGTGTGAGGACATCCCTGAGAAGTAGAGAGTGAAGATGGAAAGATCCAAGTTGAAGGGGGTAGCCCTAACTTGGTGTAACTTCATCCAAACAGAGAGGGTGAATAATGGGAAGAGTATGATCTCGTCATGGAACAAAATGATTGCATTGGTCAAGGAGAACTATGTGCCTGGAGACTATGGGGTACAACTCTATAGGAGAAAACAAATCCTAAAGCAAAAGGATATGGATGTAGGCTCATACACCGAGGAGTTCCTAAATATATGTATGAAGACAAATGTGGCAGAAGATGAAGAAGAAAAGTTAGCAAGATATATGAATGGCCTTAAGTTATCCATTCAAGAGGAACTTAGCCTACATTGCCCTACTACAGTGAATAAGTGCTATCAAATTGCACTCAAGGCAGAAGAGAAGTGTAAGAGAAAATAGGAGTTTGGAAAGGGAAAGAGTAATGATAGTGGGAAGAACTTTAGAGGAAGAGGAACATCTTGGAATAGAGGACAATACAGTGGTAATAGCAGTAGGACCACTGACCAAGGAGACAAAGATAACAATGATACAAAATTTAGAGGTAACTATAGAGGGAGAAGACCCTTCAATAGGGGAAGGAAAAACACTGGAAGAGGAAATGGACCATTAAGGTGTTACTACTATGATCAATTAGGACACCATGGAGGTAGATGCCCTGAGAAGAGAAATAATAACAATCAAGGGGAAAGAAGAGCACAACTCATTCATGAGGACAAGAAAGAATACAATGCAAATGTAAGGGACTTAGAACCAGGGGAAGGAGCATGTTTGATGATGAGAAAAGTCTTCCTTCAAGTTCCACAAAGCCAAGAACCTCCTCAAAGAAAGAATCTCTTTTGTACAAAGATCAAATGCAATGGGAAGGTATCTAATTTACTTATAGATTCTGGCTCAACAAAAAACTTAGTATCTTGTGAAATGGTACAGAAGTTAAACCTCCCTAAGAAGCCTCATCATTTTCCTTATCATGTCTCTTGGCTAACAAAGGGTCAACAAACCTTAGTGACTGAACAAGCATGGATATATTTTTCTATAGCAGACTTTAAAGATAAATTTCTTTGTGATGTTGAAATGGATGGTTCCCACATCCCTCTAGGCAGACCTTGGTAGTATGATGTAGATGCCACACACCATTGTATAAAAAATACCTACTCTATCACCAAAGATGGGAAAACATTCACCATGAAGCCCCTGCCTAATACCAAAACAGAGAAAGAACCTACTGTTATAACCATGGGGGAGAAAGAAATGTTAAAAGTTTTAAAAGAACCTGAAACTGAAGCCTTTGTCTTAATATCCAAGCCTAAGGATAGTATAAGGTCTGATAATGATGATACTATACCAGATGAAGTGAATGAATTGATTACAAAATACAGTGATGTCACTGTTAGTGATCTACCCAAAACCCTCCCTCACTTAAGAGATATCAGTCACCAAATAGACTTGATACCTAGTTTCCCCTTGCCTAATAAGGCCCCATACAAGATGACACCAGTTCAGCATGCAAAGATTGCAAGGAAAGTCAATGAATTGTTAGAGAAAGGACTCATCCAAAAGAGTCTTAGTCCATGTGTTTTCCCATCAGTTTTATACCCTAAAAAGGATGGCAAGTGGAGATTGTGTACTGACAGCAAAGCCCTAAAAAAAATCACTATAAGATATAGATTTCCAATTCCAAGAATGGAAGATCTTCTAGACCAATTAGGCACTGCTTGTTATTTTACAAAGATTGATTTAAAATCAGGCTATCACCAAATTAGGATAAATTTGGGAGATGAGTGGAAGATAGCGTTTAAGACAACTGAGGGTTTGTTTGAGTGGCTTGTTATGCCATTTGGTTTGAGTAATGCTCCTAGTACATTCATGAGACTCATGAATGAGGTCTTCATTGATTTTATTGGCAAGTTTGTGGTCATATATTTGGATGACATTCTTATTTTTATTCATAGCAGAGAGGCACATCTTGATCATGTTGAGAAAGTTTTGAAGAGACTCCATCAGCACAAGTTAGTGATTAACTTGGAAAAGTGCATGTTCTTGAAGAAGGAACTTGTCTTCTTAGGATTTGTCATCTCCCAAGGCACCCTCAAAATGGATCCAGAGAAGGTTGCAGCAATAGTCAACTGGCCCCCACCAAAGAACCAAGGTGATGTTAGAAGTTTTCATGGTGTAGCAACTTTTTATAGAAATTTTATTAAGAATTTTAGGCATGTGTGTGCTCCTATTTTGGACACAATAAAGGGTGGAAAGAAGACCATATTTGAATGGACTAAAGAATCTATAGATGCATTCCAATATCTCAAGAATAGAGTGGCACAATATCCAATCCTAGTGCTCCCAAACTTCAACAAGGTATTCACAGTTGAAACATATGCAACCAACTTGGCTATAGGTGTTATCTTGAGCCAAGAAGGTAAGGCTATAGCATTTTTCTCAGAAAAATTGAATGATGCCAAGAAGAGGTATTCTACTTATGATTAGAACTTTATGCAATGGTACAAGCCCTGAAAAAGTGGAGACAATACTTACTCCCTAAATAATTCATTGTTTATACTGACAATCATGCACTAAGTTTTATAAACAGTCAGGAGAAGCTTGGAGTCAAACACATCAAATGGATGGAGCAGTTGCAGGCATATACCTTCAACATAAAGCATAAAAAGGGAGTGGAAAACAAAGTGGTTGATTCCCTAAGTAGAAGGGTTACATTGATTGAATAAGTACAAGTTTAGAGTGTAGGGATTGATTCCCTAAAACACCTATATGCTGATGATCTAGAATTTGGAAAAGTTTTTGAGGTATGCACTAAAATGGTTGGCAAATACCATACTAATTTTTCTGCTTTCTTGATTTAGAAAGGACTCTTGTTTAAAGGAGCCCAACTGTGCATTCCTAAATGTTCCATGAGAACAAATATTATTAAGGAGAAACATTGTGGTGGCTTAGGAGGAAATTTTGGGATAGATAAGACCACTGATTTAGTGAAAAGAAGTTATTTTTGGCCAAAGATGGGGAATGAAGTCAAGAAGTTTGTTGAGTCTTGTACTATTTGCTAGCAAGAAAAGGGTGTATCCACCAACCAAGGACTATATAAACCCCTACCAATTCCCTCTAGGCCATGGGAATCAATTTCAATGGATTTTGTTATGGGTTTGCCAAGGACAAAGTAGGGTTATGATAGTTTTTTGTCAATGTGGACAAGTTTATTAAAATAGTGCACTTTGTTCCTTACAAGAGCACAAATGATGCTTCCCATATAGCACACCTATTATTTAAAGAAGTGGTTAGGATCCATGTTCTACCTCAAACCATAGTCTCTAACAGAGATGTGAAATTTCAAGGTCACTTTTGGAGGACACTCTTCAAGAAATTGGGTACAAATCTGACTTATAGTTTAGCATACCACCCCACAAACAAATGGGAAAATAGAGGTGGTAAATAGATCTCTTGGAAACCTCTTGAGATGCCTAACCAAATAGTACACCCAAAGTTGGGACATGATCCTACCACAGGCAAAGTTTGCATTCAATGCCTCCATGAACAGATCCACTGGAAGGACACCATTCCAAACAATGTATGGACTTCATCTCAAAGGTTCATTGGACTTGGTAGAATTACCATCTGATTTTAGAGTTAGTGCACAAGGAGAAGAACCAGCCAAACCAATCTCTAAAGTGCAGACAGAAGTGAAAGAGTCACTACAACAAACAGCTATGAAATACAAAGCACAAGCAGACAAGAAAAGGAGAGAAGTTCATTTCAAAGTTGGAGATAAGGTATGGGCATACCTAAGGAAGGAGAGACTCCCTAAAGGCAGATATTCAAATTTGCACATGAATAAAATTGGACCTTGTACAATCCTCACCAAGATGGGTGAAAATGCTTATGAAATTTCTTTGCCCCCTACTTTACTGATTTCTCCTATTTTTAATATTGCATACCTCACTCCTTAAAAGTGTGTTGCAGACATTACTAATGTGCAGGGATCACAAGTTGAAGATGATGGAGACTATGTAACAGATCTCCCATCAAGAAAGAAAATGGAGTTAGAAAAAATTTTGGAAACCAAAGTATTGAAGAAGACAAGGAAGAATAAGTTCATGCAGCACTTAGTGAAATGGAAAGGACTCCCTCCAATAGATGTTACCTGGATGATAGAGGACCAGATCCAACAACATGGAACCACTGTTGACCAGTTATACTCAAGTGGGAACTTGAGTTCAAATCTCATGGGGAGTATGGTGCGGGAGAACCCTAAATGAAATAAGTGTTCCTATGGAACCTAGGGGTTCTCTCAAGTTTCTAAGAGGCCTTTAGTGATGTTAAGACATTGGGTTAGTCACTGGACCACCTTGTAAGGCCATAGTTCCAAGTTTGGCACCTTATGAGCCCTTGGTCAACTATTGGTCATTAATAGTCCAAAACCATAGAAATATTTTGTTCTTAGGTTTTTCATGTTTGGATCCACTAGGGATCACAAAAATAACATTGTGACCAAATTTGGTCATCAGATTTGGAAAATTGCAAAACATGTAAAAGTTGCTCAAAAGTTATCAAGCAACTTTTGAGCAAACTTGACAACTTTTTGAAAAATAACTCCCAAATGGTCAAATAAGTTCAAATATGTTATGTAACCATTGGGAGTGCCTAAAAAATCCATTTCAGGCAGGTGGTAGGCTAATGATGTAATTTGGCATTTGAAATTAATAAAACATAACCATTTTCCTACATTCCTGAGAAATAGTCTTTATGTGCGGTCAGGTACAAATAGAAGGACATGAAAGTCTAACACCAAGGGTTAGTTCTATGAATCTTCTTTCATTTTCCTTTGGTCTCATATTTTTATCAATCTTAGTTTGAAAGTTACCGAATTTACAAACTCACTGCCTTGTTTGTAGGCCCTAAATCAGGGTTTAGGAAAGACTTGAGTGTATTTCACTTTTCCACCATGGGAATTCAATGACCCTTGGTGGAAAGTATGTTTTTATGATGCTCTTTAATATTCTGCAGGATAGGTTCTCCAAAATGCAGGGAGATGGAGTTACAATGATGCCCTAGATGTATATCCTTATGTATGCACCAATCCAGAATTAGGACAACAATCATAACTCTAGTTTGGGGATTCATCAGAGGCTCTAAGTTGGAGGAAGAGACCCTTGTACACACCCTCACATGATCCAATCATTATTTTTAAATTTGGATGCATCCTAGATGCACTTGTAGAGTAAGTGGAGGCCTAATTAGCCCTAATTATAGAAGCAATTTTGTGTATCATCCTATCTCTTTCTCATTTCCATGTTCTATGGTTTGAGTAAAAAGTCCTAGGCCATAAAGGGTGTCTAAATCCCTAATAATTTAAGGTGGTTATGTGGAATAATTTCATTTAAGATCAAATTTTCTTCGGGAAAAGGCTACAAGCCTAGTCTTGGTCTTGTTAAGCAACTATGTCTTTTGGGTTGCTTTTGAGAGAAAGAACCATTGGAACTAAATGTTAGGGACCTAAATAGACCATACCTATGAGCATAGGTCATCCCTGGTCGTATTAGTCACTTTGGGGGTATTGTTGTGAATTTGGGTCAAGTGCTTGTGAAGCCAACCTTGGTAGTTGGTGTTGAAGGATTGGTGAAACCTAGTGATTAGGTTGCCCTTGGGGTTTTTGGGTTTTGATAACCTTAACCAAGTCCTTTACCACACTTTTGATAAGTGTGAAGCACCTTGGACTTGAAAAGTTGGTGTTTTGGGTGCATTGCTCTATTTTAAGTCACTTAGAGGCTTCCAATTGCCCACTTTGCATCACTATACTATGGAAGGTGTGTGTAAAGTATAAAGCTCCCCAATAATCATATTGGAGAGTTTATGGTGTGATTGTTTGTAGTATAGAAAGAATTGAAGAAAGAAAAGGGGATTGAATAGATTTGACTTGATTAGGATCCTTTTGTACTAAGGTTGCATTTGTAGAAGGGGGACATAAAGGATATTATCCTCTCAAGGATTTTTGTTATATGTGTATGATACTATATGATAATCAAGTTGTGTAGAACCTTTTACAATAATCATTGGTTTATTTTTAGGGGTATCTTGAATGGTATTTATTTGATTAGCACCTTTATTCTCAAAATATTCATTTAGAAGAGAGAGAGAGAGAGAGAGAGAGAGAGAGAGAGAGAGAGAGAGAGAGAGAGAGCATCTTCTACTTCTAAGGTAATTTCATGAAAAAATTTAGGATAATAAAAACCAAAACTCATGGGTGCTTCATCTCTAGAGGGAAGGTGATTAAAATGGGTAGGAAGGGTAAAATATAGTTTAGGAGGTGTAGAGGAAGACTTAGTATAGATGAATTCACCAAGGACTTCATCCATCATATCAAATTCTCCACTACTAAATGGGTCGTCAAAGGTAGTAAATCTTTGTACACGGAAACCAGACATTTTGCAACACAATAACCCAATGCAATAAATTAAAGCATAAAAGGAACTAATCTAAACACACATAATAATACATGAAAATATTTCTTTTGGATTTGTATTGATTTTAACATGCAAATGTAGTGTAAAGATGAACTAGATCTATGAAAACTATATGCAATTTTAATGTCTTTTTTAGGAATGCAAAAATCAAAACTAAATGCATAAAATGTAACAATTAAATTCATAGAAATCAGATCTAAAAACCAAATCAGAAGTGAAAATGTGTTAACTAATGAAATGAAAAACATAATGTTTTTGTTATTTTTAGAATTGAAAAACATACACATGCAAGATCTAACTAACAAAAAATGCATAATGCATGAAAGAGACAAGTTCACCAAAATGTACAATATGAAAAGGGTATTACCTAAAAGCCCACTTTTCCCCAATTCATATGGCACATTGGAATACGAAACCACCTCAAGACAAATCCAATCAACACCGTCAAGCAAGTGGGATGTTAATGCAAGATTTTTGCTCTTAGGATTTCTATTTCTTTGTTGCTTGGAATTGAGAAAGGGGATAAATAAGACTAATATGTAAATGACTAATCAAGATAAGAGATAATCCAATCAACTAAAAAGTAGATGTAGAAGGAGATAAAAGTATATTTGAGTGCACCTAGAATTGAAGTAGGAGAAATAAAGAATTGGATCTAAGTTTTTTACTGTTAGAATCATGAAAAATATCTGTAACTAATAATCTGAGATCCCAAGCCTAGTATCTATCGACAATCAAAATTTCACTTATTTTTGTAGGGAACAAAATATCTGAAACATTATGTACCCATGTTTTTTTTGGGACAAATTGTAGAGTGATTGTCTCAGGAATGAGATGGAAAAATACTTCCTACAGCTGTTTCTGGGGTCTTCTACACTTGTAAATCTGAGAATTGTGTGTGTGGGTGGCTATATAGGGGTTTTTTGTTAACCAAATGATGGTAATGATGATGAAGACTGAGTTTTAGAAGAATACAAGCAAGTAGAATGGTTAGATCAGTTGTTAGTTTTTCATTGATGTCAAGTAATTGATTTCTGGTTTATATTAAGATGTCATATCAATCGAAGAGGAACTTAATTGGGTAGATAATAAAGATCAAAAAATGATAAGGAACTATTGATGTAATTGTTTTTACTTAACATTTGATGTTGTTAAGTCGATAAAGCAGAAAGGTCAAGTTGGTAAAGGGAACAACTTAGTTACCAAGCAGTGAAGTGTTTGTCGATCGAGCAAAGAAAAGACAGTCACCGAGCGAAGTCGACAACCGAGCAAGTTCAGTTACCAAGCAAGGCTGGTAACCAAGTGAAGTCATATACCGAGTGAAGATATTCACCGAAGTGACCGAGCACGGAATAGAGCTTGAAAAAAGATTGAATACAAGGAGCAGAATGAACTTAATGCAAAGGCAAACAGATCAAGAATTTGCCAAGAATGAAGACAAAGTCTGTTTCAAGATCTATGATCATAAAAAGTCAAGTTCAAAATCAGTGATGTAGATTAAGCGGCAAAAGAAAGTTGTGAGTTCCAAGAAAAAGTGCAAGTCACGAGGCACGGTTAACCGCTTAACTGAGTTACAGATACATTGAATCAGTTCATTTGAGACAAACAAATGGTTGAGTGCAATTAAGGGAAAACCTAATCAATAGGATTAAGAGGCAAAACAAAGGCATATATATTAATGATTCAGTATGTCTATAAAGAGTTGCTGGCGAAGTGATAAGTTGAAGAGCTACCGAGCAGAGTAGTGAAAGAGTTGGATAACCATTCAATAGGAGAGATTAATGAGTTAAATGTGCCAGTAAGTTTCAAAGAGGAAAAAAAGGATCTGATCAAGCAAAGTATAGTTGCAGAATCATAGGTCACATTAGTACATTGTTTCTTTCTAACATTTGTAATAGAAAATCTCTTAATCGAGTGGATCTAACAAGTCCTTTTGTAAACCCTTGAGAAAGGTAACATTCTAGGATGAATGTTTAAGCCCTCTAACCAGGCCATTCCTAATAGGGTGAAGATCTTAACAGGTCTAAGGTAAATCCCCTAAAAGGGTCACATCTAAAAAATGTGCATTGTAATATCTAACAAGATTGGCTCTTAACCGAGCATACTTCAGAAGAGTATTTCTTTTTTTGGGTGACAATTCCCATGGAGGTTTTTCCAAAATTGGGTTTCCTCGTTAAATCTTGTGTTACATGTGATGATTGATAACTATGAATGTTTTTGATTACTATGAATGTTATTTTCTTAAGTTATATGCTTTTATCAAGTTTGTGAAGAGTTTACAAGTTTTGGTTATTATTGTTGTTTGAATCACCGAGTTGAATCAGAGGTTTAGATTTAAAGTAAAAAGGTTTAATATTTTTTGATTCACCACCCTCTTAGTAAACCATCTTTAGTAGGGTAAACCAACAATTGGTATCAGAGCTAGTGCTTCGAGAAGTTAAGTTTAAAGGTACTTGAGCTAAAGGTCCAAAGATGTGAGGCACAAAAGTTGAATAGGAATAAATTTTCTACATGGCAGAACAGAATGAGGCTTAACATATTTGGTATTGGATATTATGCACTAGATCATCTTAACAATGAGTACTTACCTCCACTATTAGGTCCTCTAACACTTGATAAGATAAGAGAAAGACAATAACATACACAAGTGATGATAGAGATAACTTCTACTCTCACCGACCTAGATTTTAATGATTTAGAAGGTTGTACTACTGTTAAGAAGATATGTGATAGGCTTACATTAGTTTTTGGCAGAGATCAACATGTTCAGAAAGCTAAGGCTGAAAGCTTAAGAGGAAAGTTTGAATCAATGAAAATGAAACAAGGAGAAAACATTACTGCATATAGTACAAGAGTAAAGGAGATTGCTATTGCAATTAGAGATGTTGGTGGAACCATTAATGAAGAAGATGTTACAAGAAAGATGCTTAGAACACTAATACCTATCTATGTCATCTGTGTGTCTACTATTCGAGAGGTAAAGTGTGAGGCCTACTTTAGGCTGTTATAGTTTTACTATTTTGTTCTCATGCTTTCAGTAGTTTATACTTTGACATACTTTGACTATTGGAGACTTTTTATACATTTTAGGATCGGTGGAATCCTGTGTTATGTATTCATTTTTTAATCAGGGTACTTTTGAGATACTTTATGTTCTAATTCAGTTTTAGCTTACGATTGATGTCTTATATGGATTTAAATGTATGAATTTAATATGATGAATTTGGTTTAGGAAACCGATGCTAGGTTATTTTAGTTCTAATGCAAATGTGGCTTATATGCATGTATATTATTGATGTCGTGTTATGTTTCATATCATGTTGTTTTGGATCTACTGATGTATGCATTGAGTGTGCAGGAAAAGTTGACCATGGATCTATACTGGGGACCCAGTACTGGAACCTATGTAAATACATGTGCTTTCCAAGGTCCTGTCTATATAAAGAGACATGGACCTCGTTGTTTATGTGGTTATTTCATGAACGTGGTTTGCATGTGTGTAATTAAATTAGTAAATGTTTATGTGATTGAGTCATGTCATTTGTTTTAATTTAATGTGCCAAATTTGGCAATTGTTGTAATTTAAATGTTGACATGGCTAGTAAAGGGAATCAGGGTTAGTTATAGGGTTAACTAACATTATCTAGGAGTAGTACCCAAGCTTACCCCAAGGTTAGAAGTTTCTAGAAGTATTCTTGACTTAGAAATCCGCAGGTTAACTTCAGGGTTAGTTTTAGAAGGTCTTTTGGGCTCCCAGGGGGTAACCGGGGCCAGTTTTAGTCACCCAACTTGGTACCCTATGGGTTAGGGGTCATTTTCCATCATTAATGAGCCTCTAAACTCATTTATTACTCCCTTAAAGTGTCATTTTAAGACTTGAGCGAATTTTGAAGAGGAGTGTAACCTTGGTTAACCTCACTCTCTCTTCTACCCAAGTTTCAATTGACTCCACCCATGGAGAGTTAGGCAAGTGGATAGTTAAGGGTTGGTTAGAGTTACCTCACCTTTGGGTTAAGCCCTGTTCTTGTTGGAGGTTTTCCTATTTAGGGAAGGTTTTAGGATGAGTTGGGTGTTTCACCCACTCTCTGCCCTTAGAGACAGAATTCAGTTGAAGGAGCCTTTTTGGAAGGAGCTTAGGAAGGATAGCTCAACACCAATCCATTCCTCATTCTAGCTTGGAAGTAAGGTTGGATCTCTTTAAAGTAAAATTATTTATATTCATGTGTGTTCTTGAGCTTGAAACTCCATTAATGGAGTCCTATGTGTTTTGAAGCTTTATTTTCAGATTTGAAATTTAATATTTTGTTTTATAATGTCTTTATTTTGTGATTGGATTTCGAATGGGTCTTCAAGGCACACTCACCCTTGGGAGGGTAGAGTAACCTTGAAGGGGTAAATGGAAATGATTCTTGTTAGTGTAGAGTCTCCCATGTGAGGAGGGAAAAACATGGGGTAACATGATACCCATGATGCCAAGAAGGGCCTGAGGGCACATAGGAGGCATAAGGAGGTTATTTCAGGATTGCATCTTGTGAAGATGGTCCTTTGCAAGTCCATGTGAGGCTTGTGTGTTCATTTTCATTCTTGGCTTTCTCCTACTGTGAGGTCTACCACTACCCCTATTTCCTGGAAGGTCTCTTGGAGATTTATCCATTTGTTCATCCTTGTGTTGGGGAAATTTCTTGTGTATGAGTTGTATGTTTGTTTATTTTCTTGTTGTGTATGCCTAGTTGTAACCCATTCCAGTTTGGATCCCCAAGCTCGGGTGTGGCCTTATAAAGGCCTAGGTTGGGATGTGAGCCTCCATGGTCAACCTCATCGTATTTCAGGTACCTGATGGATATTGAAGATGCATGATACCCTTATGTGAAATATGGGTATGACTAGAAAATCATCATTTTGTAACCTTTATTTTATGAAAAACTTCATGGATTCTAGTTTGTATTAAGACCCTTATGAAGTTGTAGACTTATACTTTTGTTAACTTTCTTACCATGTTTCTACATGGAGGTTGAAAGGAAAATGTAATCATGATTTGTTTTATAAATTGAGAAAGCTTGCAAAAATTATGATATGCATTTTACCCTTATTAAATTACCATTATGTTAATATTGCAACAAAAGAAAAATTCACTAAATTCATTGCTCCTATAAATGTACGAAATTACAATTTAAATTTAAGCCTTTCAAATTTAGTTTTTACATGTTTTATATATATATATTGGATTCACAAAACAAACAATGAAGATATTATTTACCAAAATAGAAGTTAAATTAATAAACTATTTAGATTTAATGTTCTTGAGAGAAATAATTATGTTCTTATTTTTGTTACTTAGCATATTCTGAAAACTACTTTAAAAAATATATATGCTCAAAATTTAAATTTTATTCCACCATTGTTAGTAGAATAAAATATAGAATGCAACCATGTATTAAAAAAAAATTTTAAAAAAAATTAGTACCCCCTGTTTTGGGAAATACAGACATACTTCACCAGTTAAATAATTAAATATTTACCCTTTTATTTTGTTTTCTTTAGCTAATACTATCCTTTAAATAAAAAAATAAATTAATAACAATAACTATTTTTAACAAGCATGGTTTCAAAAAAATAAATCAATAAAAAAAAGACTTGGGAGGGAGGGTCGAGCCCTACCCCGCCCTAAGCCGCGCGGGGGCCGAACCACCCGCTGCGCTCTCGCAGTGGGGAGGGCGTCAGTCACGGCCGCGCCCACCCATTGTGGAGGCACAGTGGTGTGGCGCAGGCCGCCCGACCACCCCCACCTCCGTTCTGTGGCGCCACTTCTATGTGTGCCCACCTGAGTTGTTTCGCAACGCCCCAATCAGCCCAGAAATCATAAGGATTTCTAGGGCGTGGTAATGGTGAGGTTAGGGTGCGTTTTTTTTATGTTTTAATTTTTAGATTATCATATTTATTTATAAGATGTTTTTTTTTATTATTATTATAATAAAACTTGAATCAGATTTTATTTTATTCAGGGATTTAAACTGTGGATTAGATTTGATATTGTAAATTTTTTATTTTTTTTAAAGTGCAAATTAGATTTAATATTATTTATTTAGATAGCTCTATAGATATGTTTTAAAATCCGTATAAGGATGTTTTTTTTTAAATATAATCTAATAATATTTAGGTCTGATTTAACATATAGACTTGGTTAGATTATTATGTTTTAATCTAATAATTGTTTATTAGGTTTTAATTAAATTAGAATTTTATTAAGGATATGATTTATAATAAATGTTGGTCTTGTTAAATAGATGTGACTTTATATTTCTTTATGCTAGATTTTCGATAGATTCAATTTTAGAATTAAATTAGATCTATGTTTAGAAATTATTATTTTTTCTTAATTTATAGGGGCTAGTTCTCAAAGATTATTTTAAAGATTAAAGTTTAGGATTGATTTAACATTAAAGGATGTTAGTTATGATAAAATGTTAGACCTTTATTATCTTTAGGGTTTTTATATCCACCGATGATCTGTATTGAGCGTAGTTGACTTTTGGTCAACCATGGTCAACCATGGTCAAACCTTGGCCGATCGTCTCAAGATTTGAACCAAGTGTTCCCGGTAGTCTCTAGGACCTATGATTCCAGTTTTGTGCCTTTTGGAGATGGTTGACTTTTTGGTCAACTAGGGTTGACTTTCTGGTCAATTGTCTCAGTACACGCATCTTATCCTTCCTTAGGACTTAGCAGGCCCTAGTATCTTCCCTTCTCTTATTTTAGAGTTTAGTTGACTTTTGGTCAACTACCTCGGTTAGCGTGTCAATTAAGTATCCAGTTTCTAGGGATCCCTGTATGTTAGTAAGTGCACTATCCTTCTTAGTTTGACCCTTCTAGTTTTAGTTTCTCCCTTGCACTATTTTGCATGCACTTATATAACCTTCGTAATAGCGTAAACCCTCCCTTTCAGTGCGTTTTAAAAAAATTTCGTTTGTGTGTTTTTGCCCAACTTTTGGGCATGACATAAAGGAAAGTACAAAGGTAATTCACCTTTGAAATGTTTCTCATGCAAAAAGATTGGTCATGTAGCTTCTAATTGTCCTGACAGTAATGAGAAAGGAGATAACAGAGACAACAAGAAGATTGGGAACAGATTTAGAAGATTTAGAGATTTCAAGAACAAAGGAAAGAAAGCATGTTACATTGCTGAAGAAGAATTGTTCATCTAATGATGACACTAATGATGATGAAGAAGAATTGTTTTATGTTGCTATTAAAGATGAATATGATGAAGAGAGGTACGTTGAAGAAAAGGTTCATCTAATGATGACACTAATGATGATGAAGAAGAATTATTTTATGTTTCTATTAAAGATGAATCTGATGAAGAGAGGTACGTTGAAGAAAAGGTCCTAATATCACAAGTAAGTAAAAATCATACATGGATTATAGACAACGGTTGCTCACACCACATGACTGGTGATACTGACAGTTTTATTACTCTGAAAGAGCATAATGGTGGTAATGTTAGATTTGGAAATAATACCCCATATCTTGTAAAGGGAAAAGGTTCTATAATTTTGTTGAACAATAATAAGTGTCATGATGTCTATTGGGTTGAAGGCCTGAAATATAATTTGTTGAGTGTGACATAGTTAATAATACAGGTCACCGAATGGAATTTCAAAATAAGAAGGTTAAAGTATTTGATCAGAAGGGAAGTCTGATTGCTACCGAAGGTCAATCTAAAGGTAACTTATTCTACCTTGATACATCCATAAAGATTTGTTTTTTTTCTAAGACTGAAGATGTATGGCTATGGCACAAAAGGCTATGTCATGTTAATTTTAACAACTTAATCAAAGTAAGTAAGAAGAATAGAGTAAGAGGTCAAATAGGTAAGATGACTAAATTGAGCTTTACAAGAAAAACCTATACTACACAAGGTATATTGGAATTGGTGCACACCAACCTATGTGGTCTCATGAGAACATGGAGCTACTATGGAGATAGATACTTCATATTGTTTGTTGATGATTATTCTAGAATGATGTTGGTTATGTTTTTAAAATAATAATCTAATACATTTAAAATGTTTAAGTGGTACAAGGCTAGAGTTAAAAAAGAAATAGGGAGACAGATGAAATGTATGAGATCTGACAGAGGTAAAGAGTTACATTTGATGAATTTATACTCTTCTGCAATGAACATTGTATAAAGAGGTAGATATCTACACCGAGAACACCATAATAGAATGATATAGTTGAAAGGAGAAATAGATCCATTATGGATTGTGTAAGAACATTGATGATTGAGAATGGGATTTCTCAAACCTTCTAGAGAGAAGTAGTCATCAATGTTTCTCATACACTTAACAAAGTCCAATTGAAGAAGGGAACAAACAAAACACCTTATGAGATCTGGTATTGACACAAACCAAATGTAAGTTACTTCAAAGTATTTGGAAGTAGGTGTCATATTCTTAAAGATACAAGAGATGGTAAATTTGACTCTAAAGGAGATGAAGGAATATTTTTGGGATATTCTACTAAAAGCAAAGCCTACAAATGTTTGAATAATAGTACTAAAAAAATTGTAGAAAGTGCAAATGTGAGGATTGATGAATTTATAAAGAAGAATAATGAAGACAACAAGAAGGAACCCGGGGACTATCATAGATTTATTTATGTACAAACAAAGATTCCCAATACCCTACCAAAAGAACAAACTGAGGAAGAAGATGAGTAGAGGGAGCTTCCACCGAATGATTGAAATGAAGAGATACCAACAGCTATCGAGCCCATGTTGGAAAAGTATGTAAAGAGACACCACTCACTGAGAAAAATCATTGGAGATAAGATAGCTAGAGTTCAAACAAGAAGCAAGGTAAGAGAAAACACATGTCTAATATCTAAACTTGAACTGAGAAAAGTAAAAGATGCTTTAGAAAGTGAAGATTGGATGAAAGCAATGAAGGAAGAGATAGATCAAATTCAAAAGAATAATACATGGACTTTGGTACCGAGACCAAAAGATAAAAATGTTATTAGTACTAAGTGGATTTTAAGAAATAAGTTGAATGAGCATGGTAATGTAATCAGAAATAAGGCAAAATTAGTTTGCAAGGGGTATGCACAAGAAGAAGGAATTGACTATGGTGAAACTTTTGCACCTATTGCTAGATTGGAAGGAGTAAGAATTCTACTAGCATATGCGATTATAACGTATTCAAAGTTTATCAAATGGATGTTAAGTCTGCACTTCTCAAAGTTATTCTTGAAGAGGAAGTATATATTAAACAAGCTGAAGGATTTGTTGAGAATACTAACCGAGACATGGTATGAAAAGTATACAAAGTGTTGTATGGCTTGAAACAAGTACCCCAAGCATGGTATGAGAGATTGCATTCATATCTAGTCAAAGTAGGATTTCAAAGAACTAATGACAACATCAATGTGTATCTAAAATGTGATAGTAATAACAAATCTTAAATTGTTGAGATATTTTTTATGACATTATCTTTGGAGGCGATGACACATTGTGCAGATATTTTGCTAAGGAGATAAGAAAGGGTTTTGAAATGTCTATGGTTTGAGAGATTAAGTTTTTTCTTGGACTTCAAATTCAACAAGTAAAGGGTGGGATCTATATTACACAAGCAAAATATATCAAGGAGATCATCAAGACCTTTGGTATGGATGACTCAAAACCACTTGGAACACCGATGGTCACTAGCTGCAAGTTATCTAAAGAGGGTGAGTCACAAGAAGTCAATGAGACACTCTACTAATCCATGATTGGTAGGTTGCAATATGTAGTGCCCAACAGACCTGATATTGCTCATGCAATATGAATTTTTGCAAGGTTTTCTTCTGATCTGAAGGAAACACTTATGTCTATAGTTAAGAGAATTTTTAGATATCTGAAAGGCACTAAAAATTTTGACCTACTATACAATAAAGGAGGAGACATTGACTTGAAATTCTATACTGATGTTGATTGGGCTGGAAACATTGATGATAGGAAGAGTACAAGTGGAGGAGTTTTCTATTTAGGATAAAGACTAGTTACATGGCTAAGAAAGAAACAAAGTTGTATATCATAACCTACTACCGAGGCTGAGTATGTTGTTGCAGATATGAATTGTGCAAATATTGTGTGGATCAAAGAACTTCTAGAAGGTATGCAAGAAGAGATCACTGATCTATTCACTATTTATTGTGACAATAAAAGTGTTATAAACATATCAAAGAATCTGGTAATGCACTCAAAGACCAAGCACATATCTATCAAGTATCACTACTTGAGAGAGAAAGTACAAGACAAGCTTGCAATGTTCACGTATGTGAATTCAAAAGAATAGCTTGCTGGCATATTCACCAAGCCACAACCTAAAGATGCTTTTGAGTATCTCAGAGGTAAATTAGGGGTCCTACCCCTATCCAACATTCATTAAATGCAAAATGCATGTTGCATCAATTCCAGAGCACATTAGAATATCTAAATTTTGAGTTGATGTTGAGTAATCACACTTTAGGTGATGCCTGAAATTGTGAAAGAAATTATGCATGCAAAGAGAAATTAGTACATGCAAGGTATGATTCACTACCTAAACAATATTTTGGGAGTATGGATCTTTGGCATTATTTTCAAAGAGGGAGAAGTATGTAATTGATGACTTCACAAGGGAGAAATAGGGAGAATTAAGTACAAGGAAGAAGCAAGTGATGAATACAAGTAAAGGAGACTACATGTAAGAGGGAGAATGTAACACAAGGCACGAAGGAAGAACAAGCTAAGAGGGAGTAGGGATAATATAGAGAGATCAGAGTATACCATCATCAATTGATATTGTTTCCATCAATGCCAAAGAGGGAGATTGTTAACTGACTGATGGTAATGATGATGAAGACCGAGTTTTAAAAGAATACAAGCAATTAGAATGGTTAGATCAATTGTTAATTTTTCATTCATGTCAAGTAATTGATTTATGGTTTATATTAAGATGCCATATCAATCGGAGAGGAACTTAATTAGGTAGATAATAAAGATCAGACAATGATAAGGAATTATTGATATAATTATTTTTTACTTAACATTTGATGTTGTTAAGTCAATAAAGTAGAAAGGTTAGGTCAGTAAAGGGAACAACCTAGTTACCGAGGAGTGAAGTGTTTGAAAGTTGACCAACGAAAAGATATTCACTGAGTGAAGATGACAATCGAGCAAGGCTAGGAATAGATGAAGTCAGATACCAAGTGAAGATCATATTCACCGAAGTCACCGAGCATGGAACAAAGCATGAACAAAGATTGAATACAAGGAGAAGAATGAACTTAATGCAAAGGCACATAGATCAAGAAGTTTCCAAGCACAAAGACAAAGTCTATTGCAAGATGTACGATCATGAAAAGTCAAGTTCAAAATTAGTGATGTAGACTAAGCGGCAAAAGAAAGTTGTGAGATCCAAGAAAAAGTGCAAGTCACAAGAGATAGTTAACCGCTTAACCAATTTGCAGATACATTGAATTAGTTCATTTGAGATGATTGAATGATTGAGCGCAATTGAGGGAAAACATAATCAATAGGATTAAAAGGAAAAACAAAGGCCTATATATTTATGAGTTAGTATGTCTAAAAAGAGTTGTTGGAAAAGTGATAAGTTGGAGAGCTACCAAGAAGAGTAGTGAAAGAGTTGGATAACTAGTCCAGAGGAGAGACTGATGAGTTGATGAGTTGTTGGTTCCAGTAATTTTTAGAGAGTGAACAAAGGATCTGATCAAGAAAAGTATAGTTGCATAATCACATGTCACATTAGTACATTGTTGCTTACTAACATTTGTAATAGAAAATCTCTTAACCAAGTGGATATAACAAGTCCTTTTGTAAACCCTTGAGAAAGGAAACATTCTAGGATGAATGTTTAAGCCCTCTAACCAAGTCACTCCTAACAAGGTAAAGATCTTAATAGGTCTAAGGTAAATCCCCTAACAGGGTCAGATCTAACAAATGTGCATTGTAATCTTTAATAAGATTGGCTCTTAACCAAGCATACTTCAAAAGAGTATTTCTTTTTGTGGGTGACAAAAACCATGGAGGTTTTTTCCAAATTGTGTTTCCTCATTAAATATTATGTTACATGTGATGCTTGATAACCATGAATGTTATTTGCTTAAGTTATATGATTTTATCAAGTTTGTTAAGATTTTACAAGTTTCGATTGTTGTTGTTGTTTGAATCACTGAGTTGAATTAGAGGTTTAGATTTAAAGTAAAAAGGTTCTATATTTTTTGGTTCACCCCCCTCTCAGTAAAGCATCTTTATTAGGGTAAACCACTATTTTCCTTAGTCAAACATTCATTTTAATGATTACCACCTTCATGAATAGCCATTATAATTCGATAATATGTGTAGTGATTATGAATCTAGAGTATGTCCAAATTGCTTTGGGATAAAGTGCATACATGTAATTTAAAGATCTAGCCTAATGTGATAGATTGAACCCTATATGAAAATGCAATGAATGTGTGATTGGAACCATGCAACAAATGTAGATATGAAGCACAAACATATATATGAATATAACAAGAAACTATACCCAATCCTAAGAGGAATATTACAAGCCAATCATGAATAAGTAGTCTCCTAGTCACCATCATAATCCTTTTGAAGCTTCATGTTGATGTTGAAATTATTGAATGCTTGATATTAGATTGATGTAGCCTTGATTCTCAAGTCTTCATTGCATGAGATGTCTTCAAATTGGGGCCACATCCCTGAAATTGCTTTCAACTTGCCAAAATGAAGTGTGAAGCTTGCTTTTATACCAAATTAGGAGATAGAATTGAGAGAGTTGACTGTAAATCCTAATCCTCTACCAAATCACCAAGACAGGGACCCAATTGAAAGTTGGGCTCAAAACCCAGGGTACAGAATGTTTGATACATTTTATGCATAGGAATAGAATGTTTCAACCATTTTGTTCCACCCATTTAAACCCCAAATCATAACTGTAGGTCCTGGGAAGTCAGGGGATGTGGGATTAGAATCGACAGTAATTTTCAAGGTTGGGATAGAATAACAAGGCCACAAATGGTAATATAGGGCCTAGGAGATTACACAAATAATTAGATTGGAGGAAAAATAGAGGAGCACACTTATAAATGAGGTCTTATCTCAATTTTAAACAATATTTATGGGATAGATGACCTATACTTAAATTTAGGCACTCATTAAGTGGAAATATGAAGTCATATTATGAAAACTATAATGAAAACACACTAAGGAAAGTGCTAAACAATCATGAAATTATACACCATTTAGGTGCTTACAATTTATGATAGTAAAATGTATTAACATTGTTTTCCATATCTAAAAAAATGGAATCCATGAAATATAAATTTTAATTGACTGTTGTCAAATATATTTGTGGTGTCCATTTGATGCTCATTGGTGTTTCTCTTGTAATTTCTCATGTATTTTCTTCTTGCATAGTAGTTTTCTAGAGCTCCAATTTGGAAATATGTTACTCTCATCTTGTATGATGATTGTGTTAGAATTTTTATTGTTTGGGGTGTTTACATTCATGTTTTTTCATTGATGTCAACATATGTTTCAGTTGGTTGCAATAGAAGTTTCAAAAAGACTGGTTATCACAGGTACATGCAAGATTGACAATTGTGTATTGACATTGTATGATGCTTTAGTATGTACAAGCATGGATTTGTGTAGAGGGAAGTATTTACACCTTATATCTAAGGTTGTTGGATTTAATATTATTGTTTAAAGGATTTATAAGTGTTTTGGTGAAGACTGGTTACAGAGCAGTGACAGAGGATTATCACAGACATGGTCTCTAATTTTTTGGGATAACTTGGATGCGAGCATAAGTTATGGCATGCAAACTTAAGGCATGATAGAAGATACATGAGAGAACATTATTTGTGATTCTTGGGTTTCTGGATTCTTGATGATGTCATTTGTGGCATGTGGAGTGGCAAAGACCTATTTGGGGATGACTACAGAGATGTAATGTGCTTAGTGAATGGAAAACGTGAATTGTGGATCTTAGCGCGTAATTGGTGATTTGTATTTTTTATTTACTTGTGTAAGTTACCATGTGTATCTTAGAAAGGGTTTATGTAATTTTTTTTGCATTAGGGATATCTTAATAGGATGACCTAATTGCTTATTGTAACTTGTATAAAGGAAAGTAGCGTCTTGGTGTGAAAAGCATGGATAGGATGCTACAAGCATGTGGATGCAAGTTTAGCTAGATATAGAGTAGTGACTATGTTTATAATGTACTTCATTGGAATTGCATAGGAAAAGAAAGTTGATATCACTCAGTTCACTATTATAAGTATACTTTTATACTTCTCTTTGGACAATGGATCCAGAAGGTGGGTTTAACCTTCATAAGGTGGATTTAACCTTCACTTTGGCCAATGTGCTTGGGCAGTGAGCTCATAATATTATTCAACTCCTAATAGGGTTGAGAAGACTCCTAACAGGGTTTGTCCTTTAACATGGACTTTGTACTAATTATAATAATCATCTCCTAATAGGGCTAGATCTTCTAACAAGGATAGAATATTTCTAGTGCATTATTTGTGGGTGTTAATTCCCACCGGGTTTTTTTCCCCTTAACAAGGTTTTCCTCAACAACAAATACTTGTGTTATGGTTTTATTCTTGAAGTGTTCATATTTGCATTGAGTAATAGATTTTAAGTTTTAAAGGTTAAATATTTATCATATAATTGATTCACCCCCCTTTCAGTTGTATTATTCCTAACAATTGGTATCAAAGCTTGTGGTCCTCTAAGAGAAATCTTAACAGCTTGAGGTGATCCAGAAATGGCTTATTAGACGAAGGAGAGTCCAAAATTTGATGCTGAAAATTTTGATAGTTGGAAGAACAAGAGGAGAACTAATTTGATCTACTTGTGAATTTACTATTGGATGATTACAAAAAAGTATGAACCGATCAAGATAGAAAATGAATTAGGCAATGCTACTGAAGAAGAAAAGAATTTTTTTCTTTCAATATGGTTCTAAGTGAAGCACTGATAAGTGTACTCTCTGAGAAAAATTTTACATGGGTTAAAGATCTTGATTCAACTCACAAGATCTAGACAAGGCTAGAGGCTCTATATGAAGGAGATTAGTACACTTAAGCAGGAAAAACTACTTAATTAGAAGGCTAAAATGGAGAATCTAAGAATGTGAGATAATGAAAATGTCAAAGCATATGTATAGAGGGTTACAAAGGTTTTTATTGGAATCATAAATTCACAAGGCACATATACTGAAGATAAAGTGATCACAAACATTCTTATATCCTTGACACTTCCTACAAGTCTAAAGTGCAAGCAATAGCGGAGATCATACCACTGACAAAAAATTTCAACAGAGAAGTCAAGATTGCTAAGCTGATCACCTTTGAGACCGCAGAGTTACATGATGCTTTACCAAAGTAGAGTTTGCATTCAAGGCTATTGTTCATAATAACAAAAATAAATTATCAAGTCTTGCAAGCTCCATAAAAATTAATAGACATGTAGAGCCTGGATAATATGTTGATAGGTGGGTAGAGATAGAAGAAGAAGAAGAAAGGAAACTGAACGAACTTGTGGCTCTAATAGAAAAAAAAAAAAGGAAAAAGGAAAAAGGAAAAAAGAGGTAAGGGAAATTTTTGAAGGAAAATTACCCCTAAATTTTTTTTCTTGTAATAAAATTGGTCATTTTGCTTCTAGATGTCCTACAAGGGTTCCTAAGAATAAGCCTAAGTTTTACAAGCCTAATTACTCCAAGGATGAGGAATGCTACTATGCTAGTGAATGTGTGTCTAATGATGATTTTGTGAATGATGGGAATGAAATTGGATTTATTTCTGTTAAAGATGATGAACCTATTAATGAAGAAAAAGCCCTAGTCTTGCATGTTGAAAATAAAATAGAATGGATCATCGATAGTGGTTGTTTACATCATATAACTGGTGATAAAGATAATTTTGTTCAACTAAGTAAATATGATGGTGGTGTATTCAGATTTGGTGATAACACTCCTAAGTTGATCATTGGTGTAGGATCAATCTCTCTTGCCGGTAAAACTAACACTGATGATGTCTTAGTTGTTGATGGACTTAAGAACAACTTGTTGAGTTTTAGACAGCTTGTAGACAAGGGATATCACTTACAGTTCATGGAAAGAAAATGTACTATCATTGGTCAATTTGGAAATTTGATCGCATCAGTAACTAAGTTAAGAGGTAATGTGTTTGAGTTGAATACTACAAAGGCAACTTGTTTTATTGCGAAGGTAGATCATAGTTGGTTGTGGCATAGAAGGTTTTATCATATAAATTTTTATAATATTGTAAAGGCTTGTAACACTATTGTATTTAGATATTTGCCAACAATTCTGAAGACTACTAACGCTATGTGTAGAGAGTGTGTGATAGGAAAACAAACTAAGAGAAGATTTCAGAGAAAATTATTTTTAGCAAGAGGAAAGTTTGATCTGGTACATATAGATCTCTGTGGTCCTAAAAGGACTAGATCCCACTATGGTGAAAGGTAATTTATACTTTTTATTAATGACTATTCTAGGATGATGTGGGTTTCATTTCTCAAAGAAAAATCTGAAGCATTTGATAAGTTCAAGATTTTCAAAGAAAAAGTTGAGAATGAATCAGGTCTTAAGATAAAATGTTTGAGGTCAGACAGAGGTGGAGAGTTTACATCATATTTTTTTAATGCTTACTATGAAAAACACAGGATATACAGACAAAGTTATGCTCCTAGGACACCTCAGTAGAAAGGGATAGTAGAGAGAAGAAATAGAACTATACTGGATGCGGTCAGGACAATGTTGCTTAAAGGTAATGTATCTCATATGCATTGGAGAGAAGTAGTCAACACTATTGTCTACACTTTGAACATAATTCAAATCAAAGAAGGTACTAATAAGACACCCTATGAGCATTGGTTTGGTTATGCTACTATCGTAAAATACTTTAGAATATTTGGTAGCAAGTGTTATATCAAAAGAGATGATGAAATTGGAAATTCTGATGCTAGAAGTGATGAAGGAACTTTCCTTGGATATTATACTAAAATCAAGGCTTATAAATGTGTCAATCTAAGATTGATAAAAATAGTTGAAAGTGCTAATGTGAAAATAGATGAGAGGTTTCAGATTCAGACCCCAGAGAATGAGAAGCATACTAAAAATCAAGAGAAGAACAAAATCTTGAGATTGATAATGAAATTCAAACATGCTTGGATGAGCCTATAGAAACCCCAAAGAAACCAAGCTATGTTAAAATGAATCATCCTAAGAATTAGATTATTGGTGATGATAATAAGGGCATGATGACAAGGTGTAAAGTTAGAAATGAGCTTTGTTTTATTTCGCAAGTAGAACCTAAGAGTACTGATGAAGCATGTAGAGATGAATCTTTGACTAAGGTAATGAAAGAGGAACTAGATCAGATAAAGAAGAAAAACACTTGGGAATTGGTTCCTAGACCTAAGGATAAAAATGTGTTTGGAACTAAATGGGTTTTCAGAAAAAAATGAATGAAGAAGGCATAGTTGTGAGGAATATAGCTAGACTAGTCTGCAAGGGCTATTCACAATAAGAAGGCATAGACTTTGAAGAAACATTTTCACTTGTTGAGATGTTAGAGGCAATGAGATTTTTCCTTGCTTATGCAACACATAAATATTTTGAGGTGTGTTAGATGGATGTAAATTCTACATTCCTAAATGGCGATCAAGAGGAAGAAACCTACATTGAGCAGTATGATGGTTTTCCTTTGATAGATAATGGGGACATGGTTTGCAGGTTGAAGAAGGCATTATATGGACTAAAATAAGCTCCTAGAGGTTGGTATGCTTGGTTAGACAGGTATTTGTTACATCTTGGTTTCAGAAAAGGTAGTGCATATAGTAATTGTATTTGAGAACTTGTGAAGATGGAATCTTGATTGTTGAAGTCTTTGTGGATCATAAAATATTTGAAGGCATTGATGAAATAAGTAACAAATTCTCTGAAGAAATGAAAAGTGAATTTGAAATATCTATGATTAGTGAAATGAACTTCTTCCTTGGTTTGAAAATTACTCAAAGTAAACATGGTGTTTTTATTTCTCAAACCAAGTATCTTAAGGAGTTGCTAAAGAAGTTTGGGATGGAAGATTGTAAACCTGTTGGAACACCCATGGTTACTGGATGTAAGCTTACTACTACTGATCAATATTTAAGTGTTTTTCAGACAAAATAGAATTCCATGATTGGATGTCTGCAATATTTAACTCACACTAGACCAGACATAGCTAGTGAAGTTGGAATTGTTGGGAGGTTCCATGTTGATCCTAAGGAGACTCACCTTGTTGCAGCCAAAAGGATATTCAAATATCTGAAAGGAACATTGGAATATGGTCTATGGTATGAATATTTAGATGATTTTACATTACAAGCTTATACTGATGTTGATTGGGTAGGAAGTGTTGATGACCAAAAGTGCACCAGTGGTAGAGCATTTTTCCTTAGAAAAAGGTTAGTTTCTTGGCTGAGTAAAATGATGACATGTAACTAATCAAATGTTTGATAATGTTAAGTTGACGATAATGCAAGAAATTAAATCAATTAATGTTTTGTATTGTCATTGATGTCAACTTGATATCATCTGTATGGTCATGTATATAATGCCAAAGACTTTAGAGAATCAATCGAACAAAGATTATGCTTTCAGCAATGCATAAAAGTCAAGTATTCACTAAGTGATAGATAACACCAACGGAGTGCACACCATCAGTAAAGGCAAAGAACCAAAGTCACAGTGATACCCAACAAGCAAAAGACAGTATTTCCCAATGAAGAAAAATCACAGGATGCCTGACGAGCTAAGAACATAGTTGCCCAATGAGTAAAATCCAATGATGCCCGACAGACGGAGATCCCGAAGCTGACTGGAGTGACACCGATGGAACTGGAAATTATCACCGATGACTAACTACAAAGTTGATCGACAGAATAGAGAGTTCAGAAAATGACAAAATATCTAGCTAGAAAGAGCTAAAGATAGACTTAACTGGTTATTTTCATTATTTTATTCGACCAGAGTTAAGTGATTGATTTAAAGAAGATTTGTACAATTGGCAAAAAGATAACTATGAGATAAATCAGGAGTTATACTTTAAATCAGATTGGCTGGATTTTTTTTCATGCCAAGAATCAAGAATCAAGAAATG
Source organism: Thuja plicata (assembly GCA_018584345.1). NCBI lineage: Eukaryota > Viridiplantae > Streptophyta > Pinopsida > Cupressales > Cupressaceae > Thuja > Thuja plicata. The sequence goes on along the minus strand of MU228456.1, from coordinate 504,371 downwards.
GTGAATATCATGTCTATATAAGAGACAAGTTTAAATTCATTTCCAGAATCATCACACAAAAAGGGGGAGTGAATAGAAAGAGGATGTTGAAGAGAAAATGATGAAGGATAACTTCATGCAGTAATGATCAATCAAGTTGAAGGAGAGCTAAGGAATTCTGCAGACACTTATGAATAGTGAAGCATAGCATCACAGAGCAGAAAGTGTGGAGCACAAAGAATTGAATTAATACATTGATCAGAGAGGTAATGTACTTAAATAGATTTGAAAATATGTAATTCAAGTTACATTAGAAATAGGTCATTGTGTTTCAGTTTAACCATTGAAGCATGAAGTCTCTTAACAGAGTAGGACTTAAAAGTCTTCTATATATTGAGGTACATCCCAAGGGGTGCCAAAAAGGTTGATTCATGAAAGTAGCACTAGATTTGCCTAAATCCTATTAACAGTCTAAGAAGGAGGTTGGTTCAAGGATGGTAGCAAACTAAGATGCCCGATACTAAGTGACAACCTCTATGTACAAAATCATCTAACAAGGTCACACCTAATAGTGTGTTTGTAACCTTTAACAGGGTTGGCTCCTAACAGGGCTCACTTTAGAAGAGTGAAAATTTGGGGTACCGATCCGAGTGGTTTTTCCCTTAATAGGGTTTCCACGTTAAAATCCTTGTGTTATGTGTGTATGGTTTATTACTTTACTATTTTACATTTCACATATGCATTTATGGATTTATCGGTATACTCTACATATTTACTGAGTGTCAGTAAATAAGTTTTACTGCTTATCGGTGATCAAGGAGAATAAGGTCAGAAAAGGAAAACTGACAGATAGTTAATTATTATAATTATTTCATGGCATGCATCTTGTAAGGGACATAATAATCTGAGGTTTATTTGATGGTGGTTAGAATAAGGAAAATTTTTGAAGCTACTGATTCACCCCCCCCCCCCCCCCCCCCCCCCCC
>MU228456.1:480045-501743 GCA_018584345.1 Thuja plicata | reverse complement strand
AACCCATACATCTGATGATATTCTAGAATTAGTCCATACTGATTTATGTGGACCTATGAGGACAAAGAGCTATTATGGAGATAGATAGTTTATTCTCTTTGTTGATGATTACTCTAGAATGATGACAGTTATGTTTCTAAAAGATAATTTTGAAGCATTTAAGATGTTTAAGTGGTATAAGGCTATGGTAGAAAAACAAAGTGGTAAGGATTTGAAATGTTTGAGATCAAATAGAGGAGAATAATTTATATCAGATGAATTCACTAATTTGTGTAATGAGCATGGTATAAAAAGACAGGTTTCTACACCAAGAACACCACAAAAAAATAGGATTGCTGAGAGAAGAAATAGATCAATAGTTGATTGTGAAAGAACACTAATGATAGAAAAAGACATCACCCCAATCTTCTGGAGGGATTCTATCAGCACTGTTGTTTATACACTAAACATAGTACAATTGAAGAAGGACACAAAGAAGACACCTTATGAGCTATGGTATGGTAAAACACCCAATGTAAGTTACTTCAAGATCTTTGGTAGTCAATGTTATGTCTTAAAGGATGATAGAAATGGAAAGCTTAACGCCAAAAGTGATGAAGTTATTTTTCTGGGGTATTCTACCAAAAGCAAAGCTTTTAAATGTCTTATCAAGGCCTCTAACAAAATAGTTGAAAGTGCAAATGTAAAGATTGATGAGTTTGCAGAAAAGAATGATCTAGAAAGTACAAAAGAACCAAAGGACTACAACAAGTTTGTATATTGTGAAGAACCCAACATCCTACCCGAGAAATGGTGCTTAATCCTAGAACAAAAAAATGTTGCAACCGATGGTCAGACTGTTGTTACCGACGATCGGGATAATAATCAGGATATTGTGCAAGGTAATGAAGAACAGAATGAAGATCAAGAAAATAATCAAGCTAATAGACAAAGAACTGTACCTATACTTGCAAGATATGTAAGAAGGAACCATCTAGAGATCCAAATCATAGGAGATAAGAAAGATAGTACAAGAACAAGAAGTAATTCTTTAACCTCAAATTATTTAATTTGTGAGTTTGAGCCAAAGTCTGTCAATGTTGCACTAGATAATGAAGAATGGAAAAGTGCTATGAATGATGAGATTGAGTAGATTGAGAAGAAAAAAACATGGTCACTTGTGCCAAGACCAGATGAAAAGAATGTCATCGGTACAAAATGGATATTCAGGAATAAGCTGAACAAGAACAGTGAAGTCACAAGGAACAAAGCAAGACTAGTATGCAAGGGGTTTGCACAAGAAGAAGGTATAGACTATGGAGAAACCTTTGCACCCATTTCTAGGCTAGAAGGAGTAAGAATAATACTTTCTTATGCTACATACAAAGGATTCAAAGTATATGAAATGGATGTCAAGTCAGCATTCCTAAATGGAATACTTGAAGAATAGGTATACATTGAGCAACCAGAAGGGTTTGTAGATCCAGACAAGAGGAACATGGTATGTAGACTTCACAAAGCCTTGTATGGATTGAAACAAGCTCCTAGAGCCTGGTATGAACGACTTCATTCATATCTAATAAGTATTGGATTCATAAGGACTAGTGAAAATAGTAATCTTTATTTTAAAGAAGATACTGATGCTAACACTTTGATTGCTAAAATATTTTTTGATGACATCATATTTGGAGGCAATGATATGCTATGCAAATCATTTTCTGATGAGATGAGAAAATAATTTGAGATGTCTATGTTTGGAGAGATCAAGTTCTTTCTTGGTCTACAGATCATTCAACAAAGTGAAGGTATTTTCATTACACAGTCCAAATACATAAAAGAGGTCCTAAAAATATTCAAGATGGAAGATTCCAAACCAGTTGGAACACTGATGGCTAATGGATGTAATTTAACAAAGGAAGAAAAGATAATAGAGGTAAATCAGACTTTGTACAGATCAATGATTAGAAAACTCATGTATGTTGTACACACTAGACCAGATATTGCACATGCAGTAGGAATTGTTGCTAGATTTTCTGCTAACCCCAGGGAATCACATATGACTACTATAAAAAGAATCCTAAGATATCTAAAGAATACTAAGGGATTTGGCTTATGGTATAGAAGAGAAGGCAAATTTGAACTAAAGGTGTTTATCGACACTGATTGGGATGGAAATATTGATGATCAAAAGAGCACAACTGGAGGAGCATTCTTTATGGGTGACAGACTTGTCACATGGATCAGCAAAAAGCAAGGATGCATCTCTTAGTCTACTACAGAAGCAGAATATGTTGTTGCTGCTGTAAACTGCTCAAATATTGCATGGATCAAACAGTTGCTAGAAGGTATGCATATGAAGATCTCAGAACCAATGATATCTATTGTGATAACACTAGTGTAATAAACATTTCCAACAATCCAGTCATGCATTCCAAGACTAAACACATTGCAATCAAGTATCATTATTTAAGAGAACAAGTTCAAGAAAAAGAAGTGATACTTGTGTATGTGCAATCAAAAGAACAATTAGCTGATACCTTCACCAAGCCATTGCCCAAGGATACATTTGAGTACCTAAGAAAATGACTAGGGGTCAAACCCTTGTGTACCAGTCAGTAAAAGACTAAGGCTACATCAGCCTATATATTATCAGAATATCATTCATGTTGATGCAAGCAAAAAGATGAACTTCAAAGCTACATCTATATACAAAAAGATATATATCATAACTGAGCACCAAAGCATATTGTTGTATTGCTGATGGATAAGGGAAATTCAAGAAATATATTATGGATGGAAGAAAATGATTATTTGACATTAATGTCAAATATCTGTGAGATGTTTGTTTGGCATTGTTGTCAAAGGGAGAGAAAGTTTCCATATTATCACAGTCTTCAAAAAAAGAAGAAAGATTATCCATTATCAGATTACTCCAACAGGGAGAGATTATATCTATAGGGAGAGTTGTTGACTAGAGACAGAGACATCAAAGAAGAAGAACAATCAAAAGAGAGATAATGAAATTAGGAAAGGACGCAACACACTAGAACAAGAAACACAGAGAACTGCAAGAATCAAATCTAAGCTAACACAGAGCTTACCGGAGGTTAGACATTTTTATCAGTTATCAAAACAAACTGTTTGATAGTTTGATGAATCTCAACAATTGTATTTCATATTGTATTAGAAATAGTATAGTGTGATAATATTGTATGTTGCCATCAATTCCAAAGGGAGAGATTGATGACATGTAACTGATTAAATATTTGATAATGTGAAGTTGAAGATAATGCAAGACATTAAATCAGTTAATGGTTTGTATTGTCATTGATGTCAACTTGATATCATTTGTACGGTCATGTATATAATGCCAAAGACTTAAAATAATCAATGGAACAAAGATTATGCTTTCAGTAATGCATAAAAGTCAAGTATTCACTAAGTGACAGATATCACTGACAGAGTGCACACCACCGGTAAAGGCAAAGAACCAAAGTCACAGTGATACCCGATGAGCAGAAGATAGTATTGTCTGACGAAGAAAAATTATAGGATGCCCGACGAGCTGAGAACAGAGTTGCCCGATGAGTAAAATCCAATGATGCTCGATAGATGGAGATCTCAAAGCTAACTGGAGTCACACCGATGAAACTGGCACCTGTCACTGACGACTAACTGCAGAGTTGACCGACAAAATAGAGAGTTCAGAAAATGACAAAATATCTAGCTAGCAAGAGCTAAAGATAGACTTAACTGGTTGTTTTCATTGTTTTATTTGACCAGAGTTAAGTGATTGATTTAAAGAAGATTTGTATAGTTGGCAAAAAAGATAACTACGAGATAAATCAGTAGTTATACTTTAAACCAGATTGGCTGGATTATTTTTCACGCCAAGAATCAAGAATCAAGAATCAAGAAATGGTGAATATCATGTCTATATAAGAGACAAGTTTAAATTCATTTCCAGAATCATCACACAAAAAGGGGGAGTGAATAGAAAGAGGATGCTGAAGAGAAACTAATGAAGGATAACTTCATGTAGTACTGATCAATCAAGCTGAAGGAGAGCTAAGGAATTCTGCAGACACCGATGAATAGTGAAGCACAACATCACAGAGTAGAAAGTGTGGAGCACAAAGAATTGAATTAATACATTGATCAGAGAGGTAATGTACTTAAATAGATCTAAAAATCTACAATTCAAGTTGCATTAGAAATAGGTCATTATGTTTTAGTTTAACCATTGAAGCATCAAGTCTCTTAACAGAGCAGGACTTAATAGTCTTTTATATATTGAGGTACATCCCAAGGAGTGCCAAAAAGGTTGATTCATGAAAGTAGCACTAGATTTTCCTAAAGCCTATTGACAGTCTAAGAAGGAGGTTGATTCAAGGATGGTAGCAAACTAAGATGCCCAATACTAAGTGACAACCTCTATGTATAAAATCCTCTAACAAGGTCACACCTAATAGTGTGTTTGTAACCTTTAACAGGGTTGGCTCCTAATAGGGATCACTTCAGAAGAGTGAAAATTCGGGGTATCGGTCCCAGTGGTTTTTCCCTTAACAGGGTTTCCACATTAAAATTCTTGTGTTATGTATGTATGGTTTATTACTTTACTATTTTACATTTCACATATGCATTTTTGGATTTATCGGTATACTCTGCATATTTACTGAGTGTCGGTAAATAAGTCTTACTGCTTATCGGTAATCAAGGAGAATAAGGTCAGAAAAGGAAAACTAATAGACAGTTAATTATTATAAGTATTTCATGGCATGCATCTTGTAAGGGACATAATAATCTGAGGTTTATTTGATTGGTGGTTAGAATAAGGAAAAATTTTGAAGCCCTTGATTCACCCCCCCCCCCCCCTTCAGTTATTACTAACATAAAAAGTAGGATTGTATAGCTCAATCTAATGCTAAGTCAGAGTATGTAGCTGCTGCTATAAATTATACATAGATTGTCTGCATGAAGCAGATATTGAAGGATATTGGGATAACCTTTGAAGAGCCAGTGGTTATACATTGTGATAATACAAGCATTGTGAATATGTCAAAGAGTCATGTTATGAATTCAAAGACTAAACATATTTCAATTAAGTATCACTTTTTTAGAGACAAGGTTGTAGAAAAGGAATTCATATTAGATTACATCAGTACAAAGGAGAAATTAGAAGATATATTCATAAAAAAATTTCCAAAAGATGCCTTTGAATATCTTAGAGGTATGCTTGGGGTGAGAACCCTTCCTTGTGAGAACTAGATGATGTAGGAATGCATCAGTCCAATAGTTTTTAGAGCTATATTATTCTTTGGACTTGATCCTTGGATCTACCCCTCAGGGGGAGTGATCGCAAGAACACAACATAACATATTTGAGTGATCAAGCACCTAGTTTGTTACAAGCATGAAGATTTGAAAGAGCTACACCTTGTAGAGGTGGGATATGTAGAGAAAGAAAATAACTATGGAACACTTTTCCATTGATGTCAAAGTGGGAGAGATTCAGGTGAAAAATTCCTATTGCCTTAGGGGGAGCTGTGAAGAGGATATTGAGAAAGTTGTATTAAGAGAGCTACTTTTGGGTTGATGATTTTTTCACATATGTTTCCATCAATTCCAAAGGGGGAGATTGTTGGAATTATTGTTGTTTGGGGTGTTGACATTCATTTTTTTTCATTCATGTCAACATATGTCTCACTTGCACTAGAAGTTTCAGAAAGACTGGTTATCATAGGTATAGGCAAGATTCACAGTTGTGCACGGATAGTGTACAATGCTTCAGTATGTGTGAGCATGGATTTGTATAGAGGAAACTATTTACACCTTATATATAAGGTCACTAGATTTAATATTATTGTTTGCATGATTTATAAGTATTTGATGAAGACTGGTTATAGATTAGTTACAGAGGATTATGACAGAGATGGTCACTGAGTTTTTTGGATAACTTGGATGTGACCATAAGTTATGGTATGCGCGCTTAAGGCATGATAGAAGATACATGGGAGAACATTCTTTGTGATTCTTGGGTCACTAGATTCTTGATGACATCATATGTGGTGTGTGGACTGGTGAAGACCTATTTGGGGCCGACCACAGAGATGTAATGTTCTTAGTGAACTGCAAGCGTGAATTATGGATCTTATAGCGTAACTGATGATTTGTATTTGTTATTTACGTGTGTAAGGTACCGTGTGTATCTTATCAAGGGTCTATGTAAGTATTTATGCATTGGGGAAGTCTTAACAGGCCAACCTAATTTATTATTGTAACTTATATAAAGAAAAGTAGCGTCTTGATATGAAAAGCATGGATAGGATGTTGCGAGCATGTGGATGCGAGTTTTGCTAGATAAAGAGCAGTGCCTATGTTTGTAATGCACTTCATTGGAACTATATAGGCAAAGCAAGTTTCTATCAGTTAGTTCACTATTATAAGTATACTTTTATACTTCTCTTTGGATAGTGGATTCGGAAGGTGGGTTTAACCTTCAGAAGGTGGATTTAACCTTCAGAAGGTGGATTTAACATTCACTTTGAGCAGTGTGCTCAGGCAGTGAGTTCATCATATTATTCAACTCTTAACAGGGTTGAAAAGGCTCCTAACAAGGTTTTTCCTTTAATATGGATTTTGTACTGTATTGTAATAATCAACTCATAATAGGGCTAGATCTTATAATAGGGATACAATATTTCTAGTGCGTTATTTGTGGGTGTTAATTCCCACTGGGGTTTTTCCCTTAACATGTTCTTCCTCGACAACAAATACTTGTGTTATGGTGTTATTCTTAAAGTGTTTAGATTTGCATTGAGTAATTGATTTTAGTTTTTAAAGGTTAAATATTTATCATACAACTGATTCACCCCCCCCCCCTCCCAGTTGCATTATTCCTAATAGGTTGTGTTCTTTTTCTACGATNTTCCCCCCCCCCCCCTCCCAGTTGCATTATTCCTAATAGGTTGTGTTCTTTTTCTACGATGTCATATGTAGTGTAAGGGTGTGCATGTTGGTTGTGAAAACACCTACTCTCTAGACTACATCATGGGGTACATATGTTGGGTTCGTCGTGTCCCACCTTAGTTACATGAAAGAATTGGATGATTATCCAAATTCTCCTAGAACATTTTATAAGTTTTACAATTTTCTTATTTCTAAAATTTGTGGGCCTATAGATCTATATTTACTCTATTGTTCAGATGACATATTTGATGTGAAATTCTATATGTTGAAGTAGATCTCGAATTTGTAGAGATGATTTTGAAATTTTTACATGTTAAATAAAATTTGTGCTATGTGGATCTATGGTAAGATTGTATTGAGTTTATTCTAGATAAAGACACATATAGGTTTGCATGGATTCTTAGAGGGTTATTATTGATCTATGGTTACTCCTTTGAGGGTTTTTTGGAAAGTTTGATATAGCATTTATTCTAGTGTTTTAATTTTGTAAATCCACATTTTACATTTGATTATATCCATTTTTCTTGTTACTGATGTGGGTGTTATTTAGTAGGCCTTATTATTGGTCACCATTATTACATTGGTATGTTGATTGTAGTGAGAAAAGGATTTTTTGGTCTCATTTAAATCTTAGCAATAGATAATGGTGCATGAGAAGTTTTTTTTACTTTTAATGGGAACATTATGTAGTTACTATTGATCCTTAATTAGATTTTTCCTGTTAAAGAGAAGTCTAGAGACTTTGCATATGGGAGACCTAATGCACTATGTAGAGAAACCTTCAGGATTTGATAAGTTGGCTCTTCAAGTTTTGTTTTGTGAAAAGAGAGAGGGAGGGAAAGCGGGAAAATGACTGATCTAGGGAAATTTGCCAGAAATTTCATAATCTCTTTGATTTTTCTATCATATGTCATAGAAAACTAGGAAACCTGTCACCTAAGTCACAAAATAACACAAACTCTTCATGTGATGAAGGAACAAAAATATGAAATTCAGGCAGACATAAAGATAGTGCATAAGAATCATATTTCTACATGTTAAGGCCTACAAGAGATGTTTCTATGTTTATTGGAGATATTTATTCAGGAGATTTTTACTCATAAAATTGGCCTAGTATAACTCACATTACAAACATCAACAGAGTACACAACATAATTCAATGAATTGCACATCTATGGTAGAATTATAAAAGATTGAAATAAAAAATAATAGCTATGTCCTTCTATAATGACACAAAATCATAGCAAAACACAAAGTAAAAGCCAACTAGGCATAAGCCAATATGTCTTCTCTATTGATTATCTGAATACAAATCTATCTATCAAAGTGATGCAATAATCTATCTTATTCATTAATCTTCTCCATGATCATCTCCAGGTCATGAATCAACCCAGGTTGAGGATCCACCTCATACATGCTAGTTTTCTCATCATCAAAGGCATGAGAACCTTTGAGATATTCATGTTGGAGATTTGCTTCTGTGCAAATAATTGACTGTATATGTGTCATTGATGACAACATATAATATGCAATAGTGATCTATATGCAATTATCAGTACAGATGTTTTGGAGCTATGCGTGTTTATTTCCATGGTTTATACATGTTCTAGATGCTATGTTCATTCATTCCAAATTAGATATGAAGTTTCAGTTTAGCTATGTTAATCAGTTATGACAGTTACAGAGACTGAAGACTATCTATGAAGAGCCGACGTAATTACATTATTTCTTGAGTTGCGCCTATCTTTGGGATATGGGTGTTTGTATTCATTTTTAGTTATGATCTAAAGATAATTATCCAAAGGTGCCAAACATGTTCTATCATAATTGTGAAGTTGGAGTTAATTTGGTGGAGCCGACTTTGTGAAGCGTCGAGTCTATTCAGTTTGGATTGCGTGATTCCAATCAGGTTGCGTGATTGATGTGGTCGACTAAAGAAGTATTGAAGCGATTCCTAAAGCTGATGAAGATCACATTCTTTGGAGAAGATACTTATAGTAGTTCATTTGATGAACACCAAGCGTGAATAAGAAGAATAAAGACAGAAAAAGTACAGAACAAAATGTTCATTGTTTTGGGATAGTAGAGACATTTCATTCATCAAGAAAAGATCTATGTGAAGAAGAATTGGAAGTATACAATACAATGGAACTGATCAAGACAGCAGGTCTACTCAAATAGTTCATCTATCAGATATAGTGTATATCTATTCTACTGACGGTTGCAGCCTTCATCATTTTAGCAATGAGCTTTTAGACAGTGAGTCCTCACCCCTAATAGGGTTACTTTTAAAAGACTCCTAACAGAGTCCGACCTTTAACCAAGTCTATGTACTTATTGCATTGTAAAGAACAACTCCTAACAAGGTTGCAAGATCTTCTAACAGGGATAATTATACTCAAGTACAATTCTTTGTGGGCGCTAATTCCCACCGGGGTTTTTACCTATTTGGTTTCCCAGTAACCAAATTTTTGTGTTCTCTATTGTGTTATCTGAATGTGCATTTTTTTTATGTTAATTGATATCTAAGTAAAGAAAAGAAGTAAATTTTGTTGATAACTGATTCACCCCCCCNATTCCCCCCCCCCCCCCCCCCTCTCAGTTATCCTTTGGGACTATTCCAAAAATTGGTATGAGAGCCAAGTGCCTTGGAGAGAAGGCCTAATAGCTTAAGGTAAATCAGATGGCATACTTCAGGAAAGAGAGTCCTAATTTTTATGGAGAAAACTATCTTGACTGGAAGAACAAAATGATAACACATCTTCAGTGTGTTGGATTTGAGATCTATGAGATTGGCACTCATGCAATTGAAGTTCCCACCTTGAAAGACCTTGCAGAAGAAGACTCTAAAATTTAAAAAAAAGAAAGTATTCACTCAAAATGTAATTTCCAAAGAAGCCCTAATTAATGCCGTATCCGACAGTGAATTTTCTGAGATCAAGAAGGCAGATAAAGCATATACTATTTGTAAATACTTAGAAGATATGTTAGAAGGAGACATTCAAGCAAAGAATGCATGCATAAAGACATGGAAGAAAAGATACAACAACTTAGAGATGCTACCTGAAGAAAACATCAGAGCCTACAATCAAAGAATAAATGAAGCAGTTTCAGGTATCAGAAACAATGGTGGAGAAATTTTAGAGGATGATATAATGGACAAACTAATGACCACATTGACAGCATACTATGAGAGAAAGATCAATATCTTAGATGAGACTATGCAATATTCAAAAGACTTCAAGAGGGAAACTCTGATCAGCAAAATATTTGCATTTGAGATATCAAGATTGAACATAGAACCTAAAAGTGAGACAACCTTCAAAGCCTCAGTTCATAGCAAGAAACCTATAAGTAGCTCTAGTAATAATGAAGAAGTAGATACAGAACTAGAAGAAATAATTTCTATGATTGCTAAGAAAGAAAGGAAAGGTAAAGGGAAATATGAAGGGCAGTTACCATTCAAATGTTTTTCATGCAACAAAATTGGTCACTTTGCATCCAAGTGTCCTACAAGAGTCAAGAAGTTTAGATCATATTACAAGCCCAAGTACACTAAGGAATGTTATCATGTTGAAGATGGTGTAACTGATGATGACTCAGGAGAAGATGAAATTGGTTTCATTGCCATTAAAGACATTGAGAAGATGCTTGAAGAAATGGACAAAGAAGATGAAGAAAAACAACAAGAGATAGCATTAGTTTCAAAAGCTAACATCAGAACTGACTAGATCATTGGTAGTGGATGTTCACACCACATGACAAGAGACAAAGACAGATTTGTATATTTGGACAAGTACAAAGGTGGCATGGTTAGATTTGGATATAACACTCCCAAACCTATCATAGACAGAGGTTTTATCACCTTAGATGGAAAGAATAAGACAGATGATGTTCTTTATGTTGACAGCTTACATCATAACTTACTAAGTGTTGGACAGTTGCTTGACAAAGGATATCAGTTGGAATTCAAAAACAACCAGTGCATCATTAACAACAAAGAAGGAGACATGATTGCATTAGGCTCAAAGACCAAAGGTAATGTCTTTCATCTTAATTCATAAGTAAGTTGTTTTGTTGCTAAAGTGGATGATAGTTGGCTATGGCACAAGAGACTTTGTCATATCAATTTTGACAACATAGTCAAGATAAGTAATGTTAAGTCAGTAAGAGACCTTCCAAGTATTACAAGACCAGTTGACACCATGTGTAGGGAATGTGTGATGGGGAAGCATGTAAGGACCTCATTTAGGAGAAAACAAAACTTTGCTGAAAACAAATTAGATCTGATACATACAAACCTATGTTGACCTACTCAAACAAGATCATACTACGGAGAAAGGTATTTCATTTTGTTTGTTGATGATTTCTCAAGGATGATGTGGGTTGCATTCCTAAAAGAAAAATCTGAAGCTTTTGAGAAGTTCAAAGTGTTCAAAGCTAAGGTTGAGAATGAATCTAGATTAAAGATAAAATGTCTGAGATCTGATAGAGGAGGAGAATTCACCTCTGACTAGTTTTATGATTACTGTGAAGAAAATGGAATCAAAAGACAGCTAAGTGCACCTAGAACCCCTCAGCAGAATGGGATTGCAGAAAGAGGAACATAATAATAATTGATACAGCGCGCACTATCATGATTGAAGGAAAGGTTGCCCATACCTATTGGAGAGATGCGGTTAATACAACAGTCTATACTATCAATAGAATACAATTAAGGCCAGGCGCAGACAAAACACCCTATGAACTTTGGTTTGGAAATGTACCTACTGTAAAATACTTCAGAATCTTTGGAAGAAAGTGCTACATCAAGAGAGATGATAGCATTGGCAAGTTTGATGCTAGAAGTGATGAAGGTATTTTTCTTGCTTACTCTACTAAAAGCAAATCCTATAGATGTTTTAATCTAAGATTAAATAAGATCATTGAAAGTACTCATGTGAATATTGATGAGAATTTTATGATTCAAGAAAGATACTATGATTATGCTCCCATGATTGAAGATGAGCCCAGACCCATCAATAAAGACATAGTTATTGAAGAAATGTTTGAGTGCATTGATGTTTCATGTAACAATCCTAAACCAAGTGAAGAAGAATCATAGATTACAAATGAAAGTGTCACTCCTAAGAACTCAAAATACACATCCAAATACCACTCTAAGGAAGACATCATTCGAGACTAGAGTGCTAAATTATTGACAAGATCCAGAGCAAAAGGTTCAATCACTGATGAAGAGGTATGCTTAATTTCTCAGATTGATCCCTTAAGTGTTGAAAATGCGTGCAAAGATTCGTATTAGCAAAGTGCTATGCAAGAAGAATTAGATAAAATAATCAATAATAATACATGGGAACTGGTCCCTAGACCTCATGACAAGAATGTGATTGGAACAAAGTGGATATTCAGGAACAAAATGAATGAAGAAGGCACAGTGGTAAGGAACAAAGCAAGATTAGTATGTAAAGGATATGCGCAGAGAGAAGGAATAGACTACACTGATACATTTGCCCCTGTGAGAAGACTGGAAGCTATCAAGTTGTTTTTGGCCTATGCAACATTCAATAACTTTAAAGTATATCAAATGGATGTCAAGTCAACTTTTCTGAACGGTGACCTGAAGGAAGAAGTCTACATAGAGCAGCCTGAAGGATTCAAACTTTCAGACAAACTAGACATGGTATGCAGATTAAAGAAAGCACTTTATGGACTTAAAAAAGACCCAAGAGCTTGGTATGAGAGACTTGATGGTTACTTAATAAAGATAGGATTTAGAAAAGGATTAGCAGACTGTAATTTATTCATAAGAGAGACAGATGAAGGATTACTACTTGTTTATATTTTTGTTGATGACATTATCTTTGGAGGTAATGACAAACTAAGTGCAGAATTCGCCAAAGAGATGAAAAGTGAGTTTGAAATGAGCATGATTGGACCTATCAAATATTTTTTGGGATTGAATGTAAAACAAACAGACAAAGGCATATTCATAAATTAGTCCAAGTATGTGAAGGAGATATTGAAAACCTTCAAGATGGAAGATTGCAAGCCAGTAAGCACTCCCATGATAACAAGAAGCAAGCTTTCTAAAGATGATAATTCCACAACAGTAGACAAAACCTTATACAAGTATATGATTGGAAAACTCATATATCTTACTCAATCTAGACCTGACATTTCCAATGCAGTTGGCATTGTTGGAAGATTTACAACTGAACCTAAGAACAATCACCTAATGGCAATAAAAAGAATATTCAGATACCTAAAAGGAGCTATAGACTATGGTTTATGGTATCCTAACTCAGAGAATATACAACTTCATGTGTATACTGATGTTGATTGGGCAGGTTGTGTTGATGACAGAAAGAGTACATCAGGAGGAGCAGTATTTCTTGGAGACAGGTTGGTCACTTGGACAAGTAAAAAGAAAAATTGTATTTCTCAGTCAACAGTAGAAGTTGAGTATGTGGTAGCAGCATTGAATTTCTCAACAATGGTATGGATCAAATAGATGATTAAAGACTTTGGTATTCATATTGATTATCCTATTATTATTCACTATGACAATGCCAGTACTATCAACATATCAAAGAACCCTGTGATGCACGCAAAGACAGAACACATTGAGATCAAATACCACTTTCTAAGAGAAAAATTTGCAGATAGAGAATTAAAGTTGGATTATGTGAGCACTAAAGAACAATTAGCAGATATTTTTACAAAGTCATTATCAAAAGATACTTTTGAGTATCTCAGGGAGAAGTTGGGAGTAATTCCCTTTCCTAAGTCTGATTAAAATTTGTAGCAAGAACATCAGTCCTTGGTGACTAATGAATGGTTGACTACTCTACTTCTGGAGTAGTACCTGTGTGTAATGGAGTTTTACACCCTTTGTCATTGATGTCAAAGGGGGAGCATATACTCTGGGGGAGTATACAGTTAGAAGAGAAGCAGCAATGAAAAAGAAATTTTGATGAGGATATTGAGAAGATTGTAAAAAGAAGGAAGACACTTTGAGTTGATGATATCATATGTTTCCATAAATTTCAAAAGGGGAGATTGTTGGAGATTTGCTTATGTGCAAATAATTGACTTTATGTTTGTCATTGATGACAACATATAATATACAGCAGTGGTCTATCTGCAATTATTAGTAAAGATGTTCTGGAGCTATGCGTGTTTATTTCCATGGTCTATACATGTTCTAGATGCTATGTGCATTCACACTGAGCCAGATATGAAGTTTCAGTTTAGCTATGTTAATAAGTTATGACAGTTATAGAGACTAAAGACTATCTATGAAGAGTCGATGTAATTACATTATTTCTTGAGTTGCACCTATCTTTGGGATATGCATGTTTGTATTCATGTTTATTTATGAGCTAAAGATAATTATCTAAAGGTGCCAAACATGTTCTATCAGAATTGTGAAGTTGGAGTTAATTTGGTGGAGCCAACTTTGTGAAGCGTCGCGTCTATTCAGTTTGGATTACATGATTCCAATCAGGTTACATGATTGATGTGGCTGACTAAAGAAGTATTGAAGTGATTCCTAAAGCCAATAAAGATGAAATTCTTTGGAGAAGATACTTATAGTAGTTCATTTGATGAACGCCAAGCGTGAATGAGAAGAATAAAGATAGAAAAAGTACATAACAGAATGTCCATTTTTTTGGGACAATAGAGACATTTCATTCATCAAGAAAAGATCTATGTGAAGAAGAAGTGGAAGTATACAATACACTGGAACTTATCAAGACAGCAAGTCTACTCAAACAGTTCATCTATCAGATATAGTGTATATTTTTTCTACTGAAGGTTGCAGCCTTCATCATTTTAGCAGTGAGCTTTCGGACAGTGAGTCCTCACCCCTAATAGGGTTACTTGTAAAAGACTCCTAACAGGGTCTGAACTTTGACTAGGTCTCTGTACTTATTGCATTGTAAAGAACAACTCCTAATAGGGTTGCAAGATCTTCTAACAGGGATAATTATACTCAAGTACAGTTCTTTGTGGGTGCTAATTCCCGTCGGAGTTTTTACCTATTTGGTTTCCCTATAACCAAATTATTGTGTTCTCTATTGTGTTATCTGAATGTGCATTTGTTTTTAGTTAATTGATATCTAAGTAAAGAAAACAAGTAAAGTTACTGATAACTGATTCACCCCCCCCCCCCCCCTCCNTTCCCCCCCCCCCCCCCTCTCAGTTATCCTTTGGGACTATTCCAACAATTCCTCATACTGCTTAGCACCAACAAAGAAGGGGAGCTCCTTATGCAAGAGGATCAGGCGCTCTTCAAGATTTGTCATCTGCAGAGAGGTTTCATGGAATAAAACCTTCTCAATATCCTATTTTAGTTCATCTTAATGCTCAATCTCTTCTTCACATCCACCTCTTCCTCTTCTTCACCTTTAACTTCTTCAGCAACAACAACTTACATTGCAAGAAACTCTTCGTGATGTCTCCTTTAGGTCTCTACTTGTCACTATTATTGGAAGCAAGAATGGTACACAAGTTTTTCCTTCTTCTAGTGATGTTCCTAATCTTCTTCAATAACTCATAGATACAGTTGGAAATTCAACATTAAGTCTTTGATACTAATTTTTTCCAAGATTCTTTCATTTTGATGTTGGGCAAGGTGGTAGGCGTATTGGTGGCAAACATAGAAAGCTCCTTGCAACTGTTGGTAATTATTCATAAGCTCCCAAGGAGGTTTTGTAGGGGTAGGTTGGAGGTGACTAGCAGGAATTTATCATAGCCAGTTGTAGAAGGTTGATATGAAGGAAACATAGAAGCATCTATAACCTGGTATTACTAAAAAAGGGGGAAAATACTCACTCATATGGAAGGGAGAGGGAAAGATATGGTGGGTTACGTACCCTTCCATGCTAAAGAAGTAGGAAAGAATAAATTATCTCTAGAATATGCTTTGGATGTGGGCATAGGGCTTCCCCAAGACAAAGAACCATGCACATGTTAGCATAGATATAAAAAAATTCCCCCTCTTACAAAATCACTAGGTGCTTGTAGTGTACCTCCTTAAGTCTAAAATTATAAGGATTGCACCTAATCACCACCTTATTGAAAATTGATCCCCCCAAGCATGCCAAAAAAATCATTGATCCTTAATGAGCTTCTTCCTATTAAAGGAAACTCTACATATGGGGGACCTAATGTGCTATGCAAAGAAACCACTGTGATTTGAGAAGCTGGCTCTTTGAGTTTTATTTTGTGAAAAGAGAGAGGGATGGAAAGCTAGGAAATAACCGATCTATGGTGATTTTTTTAGCATAATTGATGTTGAGTATGTTGAGATGTTATGTGGTTGGTAAGATTCTCAATTATGATGTTGATGTTGTCATTGATGTTACCTTAGTGTTTGTTGATGTTTTTATGCTGATGTATGAGCAAGAGATTGAATTCTAAGTTATAGAAAGAATTGGAGTGTGTGATCATATAGGAAAACTAAGTGATGTCTCTAGATGCTATATCTATGAATGCAAACATTTATCTTATGTATTGAGTGTGTTATGATTGATTAAAGGTTGACATGTTAACAAGAAGAACAAGATATTGCACAAGAAGAATGTTTTGATGATTTTGTTAATAGTGGTTCAATTCTGATGTTGTAGTCATAATATGTGTATCTTGGATATGTCATGAGGTTTTGGTTACGACCACATCATGTTTTGATGATCGAAAAGCAAAGTTTCAAGTGACAGAAGGTTGTTCAGCAAAGAGTTAAAGGTGTTCTTTATAACATTCATTCAAATCCTTGGTCGGTGATGTTCCACCGTGTTGATGTAAGTGTTAATGTGTTCAAGGGATCGTGGTGTTATTGTTGATCTACAGGGATTGTTGAGTTGGCATGTTTGTGATCATTGAGATTAGATTTATTAGAGGTTGTGCAAGGACATTGAAGAATGTATTTTGGTTTGAATTTTCTTTGTCAAATTGATCTGTGATGAATTAAAAGGCTAACCTAAGTTTGTTAGAAAGTTGTATATATTTGTAACACATTTTAGAGCTATCTCATTGAGAAAGAAAGATTGAAAAACATTTTTTAAGGAAGTTATTTTCCCTAATGTACTTGGATTGTATAAGTATGAAAATTATGAAATAGACAAGTGTAGATCGTGGATGCAGAGGTAGACAAAAGAGAGAAGATTGTTTGTATGTGTAGCAGAGATTAAGATTGAAATATATATGTATTAGCAAAGGAAGTGCTACTTCCTCAAATCATTTACTTGTTGAGTCCTAACAACTTCATCAAGCTAAATCCCTTAATCGGGTAGATCCTAATAGTTATACATTTTAAATACTTTAACCAGGTGACTCTTTAATAGGGTTCAAAATCCTATAATCATGTTACTCCTAAAAGGGTAAAGATCCTAACATGACTATAGGTAAATCCCTTAATCAGGTGACTCCTAATAGGGTCTTGCTCTTAAACGGGCATTATTGTAAACTTTTAATAGAGCTAAGCTCTTAACCAAGCGTGCTTCAGACGAGTGTAGATTTTAGTGGGTGTCATCCCCACACATGGTTTTCACCCAGTTGGGTTTCCAAGGGAAAAAAAATTGGCGTTATTATGTTGCATGATTGTGGATATTTATTCTTATTGCTTAATTTTTTCATGCAATGAATGTTTATTGATGCAAGTGGTTGAATGGTTAACGATAAGTTGGAATTGTTAGATAATTGATTCCCCCCCCCCCCCCCTCATCTCAGTAATCTTGGACATGATAATACTAACAATTGGTATTAGAGATTTGGTCCTCTTTGTGGTAAGCCTAACAACTTGAGAAAAAAATCAAATGTTGAGGAAGGAATCTCCCAAGTTTTCCAAGGACAACTACCTAGTATGGTGTGATAAAATGAAGTTATACCTAAAGGGTATGGGACCATAATACTAGATGCATGTCACAAATAGGTATATCACCCCTACTAGAACTCTCACTGCAAATGAACTAAAGGAACAACATGATATTACTCAAGCACATGAAGCCATTGTAAGTACTATATCTGATGTTGAATATGTCGATGTTCGTGAACTAGATACTGCTTAATTTTCCATTAGTATGCAAACAACACTTTTGGTAAGCATACACCGAAAGACAAAACAAAGAGCAACCCAAAAATCAGATATAAACAGATCACCAAAAATTACTAAGTACAAGAGAGAACCGACGACACAACTTTGTGTGTACACTGAAAATGAAAAGTGGAAAGGATAAAGAGGAACCCAACAGAGGAACCCTATGTGCAGGATAAAGTGCAAACTGAGAGACAGTTAAAGAGAAAACTGAGAGAGCAAACCCGAGAGACAGTCAACTGATTTTAGAGCATAACTGACCGTTAGAAACTGAAAGTTAGTTGCATCCTGCAAAAAGTGGATCTAACTTCCACGTCAGATAAAATAGTCTTATTCTATTTATAGAATCTTGATTTGTTTTTAAAACCATTTATTTAGGGACAAGAAACATGAAGGTAAGTGTTTTATTCAGTCTAACTGATTTATAACACATAGACTAGGAGATCAAGGTAAAGTTGTAAACCTGATCTTAGAGTTAACATTGTTTTTCGTGAAACTTGATGATATCAATCCATCTTATAAATAGATGATGCAATCATTCATATATACATTTGTAAATATGGAAGAGAGGATGAATGAAGCCTACGAGAACATCTATGGATCAGATTGAAAGTTTCAAGAACCAGAACAGCAAAAGGTGAATTTGGTTATCAAAACCAAGAACAAAGGCTACCAAGAATCAGAGGTATTATTCAATCACATTAGGTGATAATATTATTCATGTAAACTTAAATGGATCTGTATCAACAATAGGAGATTTCATATACCAGGTCAAATTTTAATTTTATATCATTCTAAAAAGTGGAGCAAAGTGTAAAAATCCTTTCAAGGAAGGTGGATTTAATAGTCCAACTATAAATCTCTTAATTGAGTGCACACTCAATAGTGTTACTAAATCTCTTAACTAGATAGACTTTAACAGGTCTCCATAGATACTCTTAACTGGGTAGATCATCAGAAGTGATCAAATTGTAAGCCTTAACCGACCCCTTCCAATCTGCAAATAGTGAAGATTTTGTGGGTGCCATCCCCACCGCAAGTTTTACTTCCTAACAGGAGTTTTCTACAATATCATATCTTGTGTTATGTGTCAATTACTTTCATGAATGCTTCTATCAATGTTCACATGTATGTTAATTTTATGAATTGATATAACTCACATCAAGATAGTATAGATCAAATGACTGGATATACAATTGATTACACAACGGTTAATTGATTAAAGGATACAAAAGTTTTAGAGGTATTGATTCACCCCTCCCCTCTCAGTACACACTTCCCATTAATTCCAACAATTGGTATCGGAGCTAAGTCTCTTCTTTGGAAAAGCTTAAGGGCTTAAGAGAAAGTATCATATAATGGAGAAGTATAGACTCGACAAGAATATTGAAAATAAGAAGCTAGAAATTCATATGTTCTATGAACAGTATAAAGAAGCTAGAATCAATATGAGACAACTGTTAGATGAAAGAAAGATTATGGCATCTCACTGTAATGAGATAGATTATCATGAGGAAGAGATACCAGATTTCTTTGAGTCTTCAGGATCAACTACAAGCAAAGCATCAGACACATCAGAAGAAAGCATCACAAGCCTAACTAAAATCAATCAACATCTCGATGGACAAGTTAAATCTCTGCAAATTGGTCAAGAGATAGATGGTAAGGATGATTGATGTCATGAACAATGATAGACAAGCTGAGAAAGAAAGAACACTAGCTATTGATGATAGAAGAAAGATTACTGAAAAGCTACAAGAAAAAGAGTCTAAAATACAGACTTACAAAGCATCACCATGAGATTACAAATCAGATTATTATTATGAGTCAAGAGGTAAACACAATAAATGTTGAACTCGTGGAAAGACTAGAAGCTATCAGTGAGCTAAGGGATGAGAATGAAAAGTTGAAACATGAAATAAGAATTCAGTAGCAGCATAATGAAATTATCAAGAAAGCTGAAGAAAGCAATAAAAGAATGGATGGTTTTTTTGAAGGACAAAAAAGAGTCAACAACAACACCGGTCTAGGTTTTACCGAGAATGGAGAATCATCAAATAAAAATTATCTAAAGAATGTCTATACAAATCTAAGACCAAGAAATCTTACATGCAATCACTGTGGAAAGAAAGGTCATACATCAAATGTATGCAGAGGCAAAATGAAAGGTATTCCTAAATCTACATCTTCATTCATAGGATTTTGTTATAAATGTAATAAGAAAGGACATAAAGCATATGAATGTAAGTTTGAGATGAAACAACCAAAGAAGGAAACCTACATGGACAAATATTGTCCTACTTGAAAAATGAATGGGCACACAACTCTTGAATGCTGGAAAAATAAAAGGCAAGCATGGAAGCCTTAAGGTTAAGAAACTCCCTATCAACCGAAAAGAGTTGGTAACAAGTATGTATGGGATTACAATAATTGGACAAATTGTACAGCATGTGGAAGATTTGGTCGCATTGTTTCTAACTGTATGAGATAATGGACTAGAAAGTATAGAGGTTGGACTAACCCCAGAATGGCATGCTTACACTGTCATAAATTTGGTCATCTCAAGAAAGACTGCAGAGATCGAATGATAGAGACCAGCACATATCCCAATGGAAATACCATTGAAGACATCCAAAGGGTAAGAGACAAAATGTGGAGAAAAGCTTCAAACAATGATGATGCTGGACCGAGCAATGCACATGGTGACACCCCATCCAATGGATCTGGTGACATCACCACCCCCACCTAAGTAGAACAAGTAAGTATGGAACTGCATTACCCCAAGTTATTATTTTACATCAGTTCCATAATATATTGATAAAATACCAAATTAGCATAAGTAAAGATGCATCATGGTATTACTTGTTAAAATGTGTGATAACTATGCTATTGGGCATACATACTAAAATTTGTCAGTATGCAATCAAAGCTAGGACTTCCTACACTTACCGAGAAGCGTCAGTTAACATAAGAAAGAAAACTTGCTAGTATAAACCGAGCCTCATCGGTAACCAAGCAAAGTGAACAAGTTGTTTACAACACCAAAACACGTCAGTAAAAGTGAAGAGTTAAACAACCACCCTGAAACATCATGTTCTGATTAAGTAAAAATAGGTTTTACAAGGACTCAAAACCTTTACAAAAAACCAAATAGTTCAGCAGGTTTTACAAGGACCTGCAACCTAGAGTTTAAAGCTAAACAGTATAAAGCAGAAATAGCTATGCCTAAGCACCATAAAAGGAAGGAACAGAAAAACAACGAACTGAACAGAAAAAGTCCCAAAGAAACAACAGAAGACAGCAGGGACAGCAAAAAACCCAACCAGGATAGCAAAAAGAACAGCTACATCTCTTTTACCAGCTCCTCAGCTTTGAGGACCATGATTTGCATGTTGTTGACCGAAGTTTTCAGCTCCTTTGTTTCTTTGTCCTCCTTAGGACTCTTTTTCTTGGCACTGGCTCTGGTACGCGATCCCGGTCCCGTATTCTCCACTATGCTGCTGTCTTTATCCTTGTTGATCCTTTCCATTTTATCCATAAGAATTTGCGCATGACCACAGTAGGCTTTAAGGCTTATGAGACATTGTTCCCCTATTTTTTTAACGGATGCCTCCAGTCTTTTAACTTTTTTATGCAAACTCTTAATTTCTTCCTCC
>MU228456.1:441745-473400 GCA_018584345.1 Thuja plicata | reverse complement strand
TCTATAGTTTGTTCCCACATGCCCAACTTAGATTTCAGACTTATTTTTTCTGGCATATCCTTATCCTGCATTATCCCAACACAGATACGAGCATAGGTTAGCCTCCATCTCGCCGCTGTCACATTGTTTATCGACAAAAGCTCTCCAAATGAACTTGCTATCCCAAAAAATATATATTCCAGCCAATATTCAAGAGGCAATCCATGTAGCTTTATCCAGAAAGGAACCTGTCGAACGGTGTCCTCCTTGAAGACAAGATTCGGACTCCATTTTTGAAGAATAAGAGTATTTTTCCCAATCAGCCATGGCCCGCTGCATAGAATATTCATTCTATCTTCTTCACAAGAGAAGAAGAATGACATACATCCCTTAGCCATCGCTACCACCTCTACCTATCCTTTCAAAGCCCATTTTCGGGACACAAAAGCCCTAACATCATGTTGTCACTAAAGGGAAGTTGAATTCTTAACCAATGAGCTCTGTCTTCACACACTGAGGAGTTGGTAAGCATTAATGACACACTTTTTAGGTCAAACGGCTATAAAAAGGCGACTAGACGGTCTCATTATTCACCATGACTAGAGAAGAGCGACAAGAGAAATTTTTGAGCAGAGAGTGATAGGATCACAGAGCTACATCAAATCAACCACCAGTACTCCAAAGAAGATTAGAAATCACAATTGGTGTATACAGTAAGTTCTACAACAACTGAACACTCTATTTTTGCGTATTTCATAGAAAGCCCTAAATCTGAAAATGACTACAGCTTTAAGACCTGTGAAATCAAAGAACACCAAGAAGGATGAGTTTAAACTCATCAATAATTCAGCATGTGAAGAACCACATTACAATATTCACCCTGAGGTTGCTTCACAACCCAACAATGCTGGAGCATTCTTGTGAATACCAGCTAGGGTTTTTCTCATCGAGGATATGTGAGCATTCATATAAAGCAAGATTCCATAAATAGGTGATTCAGAGGTTGAACATGCTTATAAGAAGCTATGAAATGAAGATGGAACATTGAAAGATGAGCATAAAAATACAGAAGTAAAAGGGCTCACTAATGCCCTATTATTCCCAAAGGTCTTCAAAACCGAGTGGATTCGGTTAGTTCTAAGATGAATGCACAGTCACAAACTATGGATGGATGAACCAAAGATGATAACCTGAGATGTTATCCATGCAGTCACCGGTTACCCTCTAACCGAGAAGGTAAAAGCACTAAAGCACCCACCCAAGGCCGAGACTGGAAAGATCACAGGAGCCAAATGGGATGACAAAGGATTGAAGGTATCCACCATTATCGATGATGAGATGAAATTTAGTGCATGCGTTCTAGGCTAAAAATTCTTTCAAGCCAGTAGGTTGAACAACATAGCATCCAATGCAGTAGACACAACTTACAAGATTGTGAATAAGGGAACTCAGTTGGACTTATCCAAACTTCTACTGAACTAGTTAGAATAAAATTTGAAGACTATAAGGAATGCAAATTCAAACACATGTAAGTTTGGCTCACTCATAATGTGCATTTTCTTCTACTTTCAAAAAACATTCCCATCGGTAGGAGATGTGAAATGGGATAGCACAAAACTGGTCACCATGTCGATCAGTGAACACATAGCCTCACTGGGAGATAATTTTGAGGTAGTCATGGATGAATACTTTACTATATTCAAAGACCAAATGCAAAAGAGGGTAAGGATCCCCGAGCAACTCATTGAGAAGTATAAAGATGAAATATGTTTCATGGTTGATACAAACCACACGTATATCAAACTTGTTGTACCGAGGATAGCATGGCTTCAACCATTAGAATATGAGATAAATATAGATCAAGAATTTAAAGCAATTGATGCCTTGTTAAATGAACCATTAGATAAGAAATAACCTAAGTTTAGAGCTTATGAGGAGGCCAAAACAAGAATAAAATTTGGCCTGGTTGTAAAGAAAAATTTTCAGGAAAAAGGACAAAATGGTCAAGAACCTTAAGAAGATATTGTCAGAAATAGAGGAAGAAACTGAGCAGGAAGAGGAAGCTGAAAAGGAGGAAGAAACGGAAGGAAAACTACCTATCAGTGAAGCTGAAGAAAAGAATGACTCTGAGGCCACAAAGTCAGATTCACCACCTCCTCCACCAACCAAGAAGCTAAGGACCACAGCTATTTCTAGAACAAGAAGCCAAACATCTAAGGATTCAAGTCCTTCACCTTTGAAGAAAGGAAAATTCTAAACATACAAGAGAAAAGCGGTCACGCCGAAGAGAGGGCCAAACAAAAGAGTAAGGAAACTCATCAGAACCCGAGAAGATATTGAAGACACCAAGAAAGATGAAGCTGTAGAGGCAGAAAATGTCAAGGTTAAAGCTCTTGAAAGCACTGATGACGTATGCAAATCTATTGCAAATTTAGGATCTATCACATATTCTAAGATTAGAAGATGGTTGAAACTAGATCCAGAAGATCAGAACAAATTTGAAGATTCCATCATAGCAAAGATGTATAAGTTCAAATATGTATTGGTTCAATTTGAAGGCAATAATGTACCAAGGGAACTCTTAGACAGACTATACTCTAGATGGACATTTGCTTTGAAGAATGAGAAGGAAATAAGAGAAAGAGTACTTTTTACACTCATGCCTTCTGAATCTAGGAAGGAAGAAATTGATGAGATGATGGAGAAACACAAAAAGGAATTCTCACCAAAGTTGAGAGCCTACAAATTTCTTGAAGGGAATCTTATAGAGATTAAAAAAGAAAGCCATAAGAAATGGTGTAAAATTCTAAATAGGCCTATTAAGGAAGATAGCCCCGACAAAGACCTACAACAAAAATATGTTGATAAGGCAACTCAAGAACGGATATTAATCAAAGATGCAAAAGATGATACATCAGTTGAGTTAGACAAGGAAGAACAAGACACAATCAGCAACAAAAATATGGATGTTGCAGATGAAACATGGCCTGAAACCATAAAGGAAAATATTGTGGATAATAATATCATTGACATAACCGATGATCCAGTAGAATAAGTAAACAAAGATGAAGATGCCAATATTAAAAAGGACACAACTGATGAGCAGGACACTGGAATTGATAATGAATAGGTGAATATACCAGGAAACATGCCAATATTGATACAAGAAATCAATATTCTACAAGAAATAGACAAGTCACCTGAAAAAGATATTCCTGAGGATGCAAGGGAAGAGGAAAAGAAGGAAAACACCGATGATCAAAAGGACATCAGAGATACTCACACAATAACCGATACTGACAAGGTTATAGGAGGAGATACTAAGAAAGAAGATGGAGACACAACAGAAAAGGATGCACAGACAAAGACAGATGAAGTGCATAAGGATGTTGATGAAGGAGATAAACCAAAAGATGGCACTCCTAAGGAAACTGACAAATTTTCTACCGACAATGTGAAGGTTAATGTGGAGACGTCTACAGAAAAATATGAAGCTAAAACTGAATCAAAGCAGAAAAAAGAAGCACAACAAGTAACTTCATCAAGCACAATGGAAAAAGCCAAGAAATTGGCAATGGTACTACATTCAAGTGCAACTCAAAAGAAGAAGAAGAAATCTAAGAAGAATAAGTTGGACGTCACTGTGGATGAAATCATTGAGATAACAAAATGTGACCCAACTACACTTGATTATGAAGCAGTGAAAGAATACAGAGAAATGTGCCAAAGGAAGGCATTACAGGAGAAGATAAGGAAACAACACCGAGACTCAATGGTATTAGAAACAACTAGGGACATCTTGCACCAGATTGTTCCCTATGTTGATATTGATCAAAATAAGCCAATTCTTGGTGAATTAGCCACTCTCACCGAAGCAATTACCACTCAGAACATTGATGCAGAGAAGGCAATTGAAGAGAGAGCAGAGAAGAAGTACCAGCAGAAGCTTATTGAGAACATCAGCCAAGAAGTGGTGGTCAACAAGGTAAATCTTTCAGAATTCATTACTGAATTAGATCCAATTATAACTGAAGCTATTTCCTTGATTCAAAAACTAAGCACACTGGAAAAGTTCACTAAAGAGAATAGTGACAACATATCAAAGTTAGATACAGATCTAGCTAACAGTGCCCAAAGCTTAACCACCGATGGAGACAATGCAATAAAGCTGCATTATGAGAAAATCATTGAAATAAAAAGGTTAAGGCAAGAACTGTGGGAGGCAGAGACACACTTCAGGGAAGAAGTCACCAAGCTCCAAGCTCAACTTCTACCAAATCTTACATTGCTTCAACAACACATCAGTTCACCAAGGCAACTGATAGCAACCCCCAAGATGTCTGTAGAAAACATCTATGATATGCATTCCAAGATAACACTCGAGCACATGACTCTAGAGAAATTGAAGGAACAATGGGAGAAAATGATGGAAGACATGAAGTATTCACACTCCCACATTTTTGATAAGCTATAAGGTATAGAACTTTGCCCTTAATATCAAAAAAGGGGGAAAATGATATGTATTCTTATGGGAAAATGATATGTATATGATATGAATAGATAGGTAGGAAGTATATAGTACTATACTGGCATATACATAGGGGAGTCATGAAATGACTAAGGATTATATATGTTGTATATACTTAACAACTTAACATTTTGTTAGTCTTTTGCACATGTTAGTTTTTGATACTACTATCAAAGGAGGAGATTGATGACATTAATTTTCCATTAGTATGCAAACAACACTTTCAGTAAGCATACACCGAAATACAGAACAAAGAGAAAATCGAAAATTAGATATAAACAGATCACTGAAACTTGCTAAGTACAAGAGAGAACTGACGACACAACTTTGTGTGTACACCAAAAATGCAAAGTGGAAAGGATAAAGAGGAACCCGATGTGTAGGATAAAGTGAAAACTGAGAGAAAGTTAAAGAGAAAATCAAGAGAACAAACCCGAGAGACAGTCAACTAATTTCATAGCATAACCGACCATCAGAAACTGAAAGTCAGTTGTAGCCCGCAAAAAGTGGATCTGCCTTCCACGTCAGATAAAACAGTCTTATTCTATTTATAGAATCTTGATTTGTTTTTAAAACCATTTCTTTAGGGACAAGAAACATGAATGTAAGTATTTTAATCAATCTAACTAATTTAAAACACATAGACTATGAGATCAAGGTAAAGTTGTAAACCTGATCTTAGAGTTAACATTGTTTTTCATGAAACTTGATGATGTCAATCCATCTTATAAATAGATGATGCAATCATTCATATATACATGTGTAAATATGGAAGAGAGGATGAATGAAGCCTACGAGCACATCTATGGATTAGATTGAAAGATTTAAGAACCAGAACAACAAAAGGTAAATTTGGTTATTAGAACCAAGAACAGAGGCTACCGAGAATCAGAGGTATTATTCAATCACATTAGGTGATAATCTTATTCATGTAAACTTAAATGGATCTGTATCAGCAAAAGGAGATTGCATATACCAGGTCAAATTGTAATTTTTTATCATTCTAACAAGTGGAGCAAAGTGTAAAAATCCTTTCAAGGAAGGTGGATTTAACAGTCCAACTATAAATCTCTTAACTGAGTGCACACTCAACAATGTTGCTAAAGCTCTTAATCAAGTAGACTTTAATAGGTCTCCATAGATACTCTTAACCAGGTAGATCATCAGAAGTGATCAAATTGTAAGCCTTAACCGGCCCCTTCCAATCTCCAGATAGTGAAGCTTTTGTGGGTGTCATCCCCACCGCAGTTTTTACTTCCTAACAGGAGCTTTCTGCGATATCATATCTTGTGTTATGTGTCAATTACTTTCATGAATTTTTCTATGAATGTTCACATGTATGTTAAGTTTATGAATTGATATAACTCACATCAAGATAGTATAGATCAAATGAATGGATATACAATTGATTACACAAGGGTTAATTGATTAAAGGATACAAAATTTTTAGAGGTACTGATTCACCCCTCCCCTCTAAGTACATACTTCCCATTAATTCCAATAGTGAAAATGGTAGAAGGAGAGAATATTGCACAATATGAGCTAAGAATAAAAGAAGTGGTTAGTGTTATTAAAGGTGTTGGTGGAACTATTGAAGAAGATGTTGTGGTAAGTAAAATGTTAAGAACCTTATTTACTATTTATGCTAATAAAGTGTCTGCTATAACGCTGAGAACATTTAATAATGTTATTATAGATGGACTAATCGGTAAGCTTAGGCTTCATTTGAGTTGAATAACTATGATAACAATATTCCAAGAGTTGAAGTTGCTTTTAAGGCATCAGTGTCTAATGTACCGATAAGGAAAGGTAAGGAAAAAAGTCATGATACTAATCATATGTCAAGTTATGCTAGGGAACTTGCAGCTGTCTTGGAAGAAGAAATGAAACAAGGGGAGTTTGAAGCTCTATTGGCTAAGAGATTGCCTAAAGGGGTTGGTAAGTACAAAGGTAAACTTCCACTAAAATGTTTCTCTTGTAATAAGATTAGAAATATTGTTTTTAGATGTCATAATGGTGAAAAAAGGATAAGTTTAGAAGATTTAAAGGAAAAGAGAAGAAACAATGTTTTTTGCAGTGGATGAAGGTGCTATCAATGAAGAATTGAAAGGCAATGAGGAAGAAGAGTTTTTATTTGTTGTAGTCAAAGAAGATCCATCTAAAGGAGAAAAGGCACTGGTTTCTCATATAAGATAGAATGATGAATGGATTATTGACAGCGGATTCTCACATTACATGACCGGTGATAACTGTAATTTTATTAAACTTTATAAGTTTGATGGTGGTGTGGGAAGATTTGGTAATAGTACACCTTGTTTGGTTAAAGGTAAAGGCACTACTTCTTTGAATGGCAAGAGTAATATTGATGGTGTCTATTATGTGGGTAGTCTAACACATAATATGTTGAGTGTGGGTCATTTGAATGATAAAGGTTATAGATTGGAATTCAAAGGAAGAGTATGCAGAATAATTGGAAGATCTGGTGATGAGATTTATACCGGTAGGCAGACTAGAGGTAATTTATTCCATCTGAATACTACTATGAAAAAATATTTGGTTGCAAAAGTTGAAGATACTTGGTTATGGAATAGAAGGTTTTGTCATGCAAATTTTGATAGTTTGATCAAAGCAAGACTAATGCAATTAGAGGATTGCCTCAATTAGTCAAACTAGACAACATGTTGTGTAAAGAATGTCAGTTGGGTAAGTTAAATAGTTCTACTTTCAAGAGAAAGTCCTTTTTATATGAAATAATACTTGATTTAGTGCATATTGATCTTTGTGGGCCTATGAGATAGAAGAGTTATCAAGGTGAAAGATATTTAATACTGTTTACTGATGATTATTATAGAATGATGTGGGTGACTTTCTTGAAGGATAAGTCTGATGCATTTTAGAAATTCAAAGCATTCAAAGCATTAGTTGAAAAGGAATCAGGTAAGAGTTTGAAATGTTTAAGATCTGGTAGAGGTGGTGAGTTTACTTCTACAGGATTTTTTAAGTACTATGAAGACAATAGAATCAAGAAACAAATGTTTTCTCCATGGACACCATAATAGAATGGTGTTACTAAATTGGAGCATAACAGGGGAGAGGAAATTAAGGAGGTAATGGAGAGCACATGGCCTAGTGAAAGAACTTATGTCAGCACCAAAAAGAAGGATGTTGATCTGGAGGATTTGAAGGTGTCTGCAGGCAACATGGAGATCTTGGTCATACAGGCTAAGGAACTGATGAAAACATTCTAGTTGTTGCCTTGCTTTCTTCTTGCTGTCTTTTTTTGTTGTTGTATGTTTTCTTTCTGTTGTCTTTTTCTATTTTTTTCTTTTGGGGACTTGGGCCTATGAATCCTTGGGTGTTGTAGCACATTTTGGTTTGATCTTTAATGCTTATCCTCTAATCTCATTGTAAAATGTTTCAGGTCCTTTCAAAACCTATTTTTACTTAATCAAAATAGAATGGTGTTGCAGATAGAAGGAACATAACCATAGTGGATGCTACAAGAACTATGTTGATTTAAGGAGATGTACTGAAGATGTATTGGAGACAAGAAATCAGTATTGTTGTTTATACATTGAACCAGGTGCAAGTAAAGAAAGGAACATATAAGACTCCCTATGAGAAATGGTATGGTCACTCACCTAGTGTTAAGTATTTCAAAGTTGTTGGTAGTAGATGCTACATTAAGAGAGATGATGACACTGGCAAGTTTGATCCTAAAAGTAATAAAGGTATATTTTTGGGTTATTCTCCTAAGAGTAAAGCATACAAGTGTTTCAATAAAAGAATTGACAAGATGATTGAAAGTGCAAATGTAAAGGTAGATGAATACCCTAACAAATCTGGTGATTCAAGAAAGCAAATAAAAGAGGATGACCAAGAGATTGTGTATATTGAACCAAAAGGCAAGTACCAACATATCAAAGAAATGCAAGAGAAGTGATTCAATCGAAAGGATAAGAAGCTCCTAGACCTGAACCGATGATACCTAGATATGTGAAGATGAATCATTCAGTTGATCAGATTTTAGGTGATAAGAATGTAGGTGTTCAAACAAGAAGAAATCTTAGAGAGAGTAATTTTTAATTTCCAAGTTTGAGCCTAAAACATGAAGGAAGCCATCAAGGATGAGGATTGGGTAAAAGACATGGAAGAATAACTTGATCAAATAGAAAATAATGATACATGGGAACTTGTTCCTAGATCCTAAGATAAAAATGTGATTGGTACCAAATGGGTTTTCAAGAATAAGCTTAATGAAGATGGAGATGTAATCAGAAATGAGGCAAGGCTTGTGTGTAAGGGATATGCACAAGAAGAAGGATTAGAATATGGAGAGACTTTTTCTCTAGTAGAAATACTAGAAGGGGTAATAATTCTACTTGCTTCTGCTTCTTAAAATAAGTTTATATTATTTCAATTGGATGTCAAGTTAGCCTTCTTGAATGGAATTCTTGAAGAAGAAGTTTACATAGAACAACTTGATGGATTTGCATTGACAAAAGAGAAGCACATGGTATGCAAGCTACAAAAGGAACTATATGGATTGAAACAAGCTCTAAGAGCATGGTATGAAAGGTTGCATTCATATCTTATTCAAATTGGTTTTGATAGAACAAGTGATGATAGTAATGTATATCTTAAAATTAAAGGAAGTAAATTGTTGTTAGCTGAATTTTTTGTTGATGATATAATCTTTGGAGGTAGTGATGAGATGATTCTGGCTTTTGATAAGGAGATGAAGAATTAATTTGAGATGTCTCTGATTGGGGAGATCAAATTCTTTATTAGATTGCAAGTTTCACAACTTAAGAATGGCATACATATCAGTCAATCCAAATATGTGAGAGAAGTGCTTAAGACTTTTGGTATGGATGAATCCAAACCAGTTGGAACCCCAATGGTAATAGGTTGTAAATTTTCTAAAGATGATGAATATGATGCAACTTTTTCTACTTTATATAGATCTATGATAACTAAGCTGCAATATGTTATTCATAGCAGACTAGATATTGCTCAAGCAGTTGGTATAGTTGCTAGATTTCAATCAAGTACTAAGGAATATTATATGATTTTAGTCAAGAGGATATTTAGATATCTAAAAGGGACAATTGATTATGGACTATGGTATGCTCGTGACAATAATGTTTCCTTGAGTGTATTTACTGATGTTGATTGGGCAGGAAATGTTGATGATAGAAAGAGTAAAATTGGTGGTGCATTCTTTCTAGGTGAAAGGCTTGTGTCACGGAAAATAAAGAAGAATAATTGCATCTCATAATCCACTACAGAGGATGAGTATGTTGCAGTAGCTATAGAATGTACACAGATTGCATGGATGAAGCAGATTCTTGAAGGTATCAAGGAAAAGGTGACTGAACTGGTAACTATCTTTTGTGATGACACAAGTGCTATAAATATTTCCAATAATCATGTGATGCATTCCAAGACTAAGAAGATTGAAATTAAGTATCATTTTCTAAGAGAAAAAGTGCAAGAGAAAGAGGTAAAGTTGGAATATGTACCAACAAAGGAGAAGAGAGCAGATATATTCACCAAGCCATTAACTAAGGATACTTTTGAGTACCTTAGAGGTAAGTTAGGGGTTATGCCCCTACCTTAACATAAAAAAAATGCTTTAGGTGCATCAATATAGTGAATTTATTTTCATATATTTCAGTGTGGATTAATGATTGGGGACTACTTCTTTAGGGGGAGGAATCATATAGAGAAGAAGATAGTTAAAATAGATGATGTATTGGGCTTATTTCATCTTTGGAATTGTTTTCAAAGGGGGGGAGAGTAGATAAAAAAAATATAAGAGCATAATAGAGTAAACACATTTGGGAGAAGAGTAGAGAAGTACTAGAGATCATAGAACAAAAAAGATGTATCAGCTAATGGGGAGCAATTTTTGGTATCTAGATCAACTAGACGATTACTTGGTATTGTTGGTGTTGCCATCAATACCAAAGGGGTAGATTGTTAATATAAATAATGTTGATTATGTTGAGATGTTATGTTTTTGGTAAGATGCTCAGTTATGATGTTGATGTTGTCATTGATGTCAACTTAGTGTTTGCTTATGTTGTTATGCTGATGTATGACCAAGAGATTGAATTCTAAGTTGTAGAGATAATTGGAGTGTGTGATCATACATGACAAATAAGTGATGTCTCTAGATGTTATATCTATGACCGAAAACATTTATCTTAAGTATTGAGTGTGTTATTATTGATTGATGGTTGACAGGTTAACAAGAACAACAAGATGTTGCACATGAATAATGTTTTGATGATTTTGTCAACAATATTTCAATTTTGATGTTGTTGTCATAATATGTGTATCTTGGATATTTCATGAGGTTGTGGTTGTGACCGCATCATTTTTTGATGATCAGAAGGCAAAGTTTCAAGTGGCAGAAGGTTGTTCAGCAAAAACTTAAAGGTGTTCTTTAGAACATTCAGTCAAATCCTTGACCAGTGATGTTGCATCGTGTTGATGTAAGTGTTTATGTGTTTGAGGGATTGTGGTGCTATTGTTTATTCATGAGGATTGTTGAGTTGGCATGTTTGTGATCGTTGTGATCGGATTTATTGGAGGTTGTGCAAGAACATTGAAGAATGTATTTTGGTTTGACTTTTCTTTGTCAAATTGATGTGTAATGAAATAAAAGGCCGACTTGAGCTTGTTAGAAAGTGTTCTAGATTTGTAACACATTTTAGGGCTATCTCATTGAGTGGAAAATATTATAAAACATTTTGTAAGGAGGTTATTTTCCCTAATGTACTTGTATTGTATAAATATGAAAAATGATGAAATAGACCATTGTAGATTATGGATGCTAAGGTGTGATCAAGAGAGAAGATTGTATGTATGTGTAGAAAAGATTGAGCTTGAATTGGATCTGCATTATCAAAGGAAGTGCTACTTTATCATATTATTTACTTGTTGATTCCTAACAGCTTCATCAAGCTAAATCCCTTAATTAGGTAGATCCTAACAGGTCTGAATTGTAAATCCTTTAACTAGGTGACTCTTTAATTAGGGTTTGAAATCCTTTAATCAGGTTACTCCTAACATGGTAAAGCTCCTAACAAGGCTATAGGTAAATCAATTAATCGGGTAACTCCTAACAGGGTCTTGCTCTTAACTTAGAATTATTGTAATCTTTTAAAAGAGCTAAGCTCTTAATCGAGCATACTTCAGAAGACTGCATATTTTAGTGGGTGTCATCCCCACAGATGGTTTTCACCTGGTTGAGTTTCCATGGGAAAAATATAGGTGTTATTGTGTTGTATGATTGTGGATATTTATTCTTATTGCCAAACAAATTCATGCAATGAATGTTTATTGATGCAAGTGGTTGAATGGTTAATGATAATTTGGAATTGTTAGATTACTGATTCACCCCCCTCTTAGTAATCTTGGACTTGATAATACTAATAGATTTGGAAAAAAAATTCACAATTGAGTTTTCCAGTAAAGGTCATAACAAACCAAGAAACCCATTACCTAAGGTGCAAAACAATATAGTCTCTTCATGTGAAAAAAGGAACAAAATATAACGAGCATCCAAAAAGTGCATAAAGTTCAAATTTCTACCTATTAAGGCCCAAAAGAGTTGCTCCTATATTTAACGAAGACAATTATTTGGGAGCTTCTTTCTCATAAAAATGGCATAATATAACTCATATTATAAACATCGAAAGAGTAAATAACATGGTTCGATGACTTGGCATCTATGGTAGAATTCTAAAAGCTTGAAATAATAAATGATAGCTATGTCCCTCTAGAATGACATAGAACTTAGGAATATTCAAAGATTCAGAGCCAAAAACAAAGTAAAAGCCAACTGGGCATAATATAATATGTCTTCTCTATTGATTCTAAATACAAAGCTAAGGTTGAAGAATGATACAACAACTATTTTCAAGCATTCCTTGAGAAAAATGAACAAAAAACTCTAAAGAAAAAATCCTCCTTAATTAGGATCTAATGTAACTCCCAAAAAAAAAAATCCAAAAGTTCCCTTGAAATTTTTGTAGGAAATTCCTCTGGCTAGAAATTATAATGGAGCTGAAAAATTCCTTTGTAAGTTTAGTACCCATAGAAAATTTGTGCTCTAACAGGGCCTCTGCCAAGGTGGTTGCACACTTACAAAGGGGAAGCATTCCTTTTTAGAAGATTAAATATATCAAAGCACCAAAATTATTTAAAAAGTACCACCTTCTCATAAAAATGGGGGCCTCGTAGATGTAATAGTATAGTGCGACCAAAGCTGGGACTCGTGTCATGATGGCGTAAACTCTTAGATTGTCATTGCTTGAAGTTGGGTGAGAGATGCGTGGTGTCAATGATTGGCAAACTTATATATGATCTCATTGGGATTTTATGCCATAGTGGGACTTCACCATATTAACGGTGTTGGGAGCATGATCCATCCTTCCTCCTACAACTTATTTGATTTCCATGTGGAGACAAGATAGATATTGTCTACTATTACATTATAAATTCTATATTTATTCTTTTAAGTTTGTGGTTCTAAGTTATTGATATTAAAGTTTAGTAAGTCATGGATAATCTATGATTAGAAGATGAAGGCTCTTTTACAATGGTTGTTGGTCTTAGGTGAAGCTCTTGGAATTTATCTTTATATTATAGTGAGAGTTTGACATATTTGGTTTTATTGAGAAAGGATGTGCAATATTATATTATCTTGGTTTGGAGATCGTTGCTTGACTCTTCTCTTGGGGAGCTTTTGATGTTGGTTCCATAGAGGATCTTTAGTTAGGAGATGGTTATCAAAATTCTTAGAGAGATTGATATTATGGTTTAGTGGTATCTTGTGTCAATGATGTTAACTTCACCATTGGATGGTAGATGAGCTTCTTCAATGTTTCTTAGTGTTATGGATGGACTCTTGGATTCATGTTTCATATACAGTAAGGGTTCTTTTGCGTTGTGGCTTTCATTGGCATTAGTTAGTATCGTTAGGTGATTTAGAGATGTTGACATCTTCGAGCCATGTATATGATTTTTCATTTAACATTTTATTCGTGTTTGACTAGATGTTTGATATTATGCCATAGTTTAATCTTGATTATGTGTTATTAAATTTGTGACATAGCACAAGTGATATGTTACATGATCATTAGATATTTTGTTTTCCTTTTATGGAGGTGTGGGATCATGTTGCAATGTTTATGTTTCTAAATCTACAGTTGGACTTTGTCGTCGATCTTGTTGGTCCTCTTTATATTGAGTACATGATTATTTGCTTTATTACTTCATAATGATGCTATGCTATATTTTGGAGTTTGGCATGAATTTATTAGTTACATGTGCTCATGGATACTTGGAGACATAGGAGAGGCTAGGAGATCTCTTTTTTATGGGATCCTATGTTGAGATGGTACTCTTTGATGAGGATTTCAATAGAAAGACAAAGGAGCCTACATATAGTTATGGATGTGAATTCATTATGGACTTGTAGAGAAGATTTCCTTATATTACAAGCTTTCAATTCTTGGTGTTGTGTTTGTAAGACAATCTCTAATCCTACTCTTGGTATACAAGGTAGGTGCATGTTCGAAGAGGTATTACTCACTTGAATATCCTATGTATTTTTATTTTGTATTTAATCCTCTCATTTGACTTAAGTCTTGAATATAGATATTCTAAGGACTTGTCAAGAATAAGATGCATGGTTTTATGGATTTCTATTTTTCCTTTTGTTGATATTGGGATATAAATCTAGTTTTTAGGACTTATTTGGAGAGGTATAAGAAATGGTTTGTGACTTTGATCATATTCCCCATGTTATGGCAATGAATGGCTTATTGATATACCTTTGACATTAGAGGATTACCTCTATTTCTGCCATGTTTTCATTATACTTTGAACATTAGATGTCAATATTATTTTAGTTTGGGATTGGTGAAGGATATTTTACCTTACACAACTTGGTACATGTTAGTGTAGAACAAGGATATGGTTTGATTTTCAGGTTCTCCATTTTGGTCTTGTTCTTCTTCCTAGATGTTTTTATTCACATGACATTGATATTGAGTGTGGAGAACTTGGGAGAGATATGGAAAATAGTGGTGAGAGAGGTATTTCACCATATTTATTTGTAGGATTTATACATTAGTGCATATATTCTTTACATTATGTGATAGAGGAATTAGCCACATATTCGTTGTGAAGTATTTTAGATAAACTTGTTATGCTTTGATCTATTTTATAGATTTGACATTACTCGTGTAATGGGAGTTTCTAGATATATGTCTAGTTATCCTCTTTGTTATCTGGGTGTGTTGATTACAGATGCAATGTCAATTTTTCCCATTTCATTAGATTAGGATCTACGAGTTATGAAATTTGTAGTTGTATACAACCTATTGGTTGTAGTGGGATGATTCAGATGTGTCTGCTTATATCTACAAGATTATTTTAATGTTATTATAGACTTTTTTACTTGGGATTTTTTTGGTCATTTGTGCATTGGTATGTTGCATTGAAGTAGAAATATAGATATACAAAGAATTGATTGTAGTTTTGATTTGATATATCTATGGTACAAAGTTTTATCTTTTTAGTATACCCTATTTTTAGGAATTATTAGCTTGGATGTATTGTAATTTTTTTGTTATTTCTATTCTTATTTCCACACAAATCAAAGACCATAAGGAGCTTTAGAAGTGAATAATAATGTAAAATTACTATTTCAACTAAGTCAGTACTATGTCTACTATTTCAACTAATTCAGTACTGTGTCTACTGTTTCAACTAAGTCAGTACAATCATAAAATACAATAGGTGAAGTGAAGACATAATTGGTAAGAAGGTAATGCAGAAAATTGGCTAAGTCCAGAAGATTGGTAGACAATAAGAACATCACTTTGATGGTGATCGTGGTAGAAGTGGAATTATGAGGAGTGATAACAAATACACCATAAACATCTTTATATTGTAGTGTGGTTCCAACCACAACTCATTTGGTTGATCAGTAAAAGATTTTTTATTGTCACATACATTTAGATAGGTAAAACTCAAGAGTTCTTGAGTAACAGTTGGTAAATCACTGATTAGTGAGTGGTATAGTATGTGAAATCATTTCTAATGTTACGATGACATGGAATAGAGGTTATGAATTCAATGTTTTGACATTTATGTGATCGATGAAAACATTGAAGATGGATTTGAGGTACTACATTGGAAAAGTCAAAATGTGTTTGACTACTTTGGAGATATAAATTTCATTTCTTATCTTGATCTAATGTGTTCATTATAAATCATTTTATTCAATGAGATTATCACTTTGGCACATGGTGCTTTCGCGGGAAAGCATTTGAAGATTTTTTTTGGTGTGTTTGATGTCTGCGCAAGTTGTATATATATTGGAAATGTTCTTATTGAAATGTAAGAAGTTGTAGTTTTTGTGGGTGATGCGGTTAGGGTTTGGTTATTTCAATTTGAGGTTGCGATAAAAAAATTTGATGGATAGAGAGTAGAGAGAATTTACAAAATATAGAGAATAGATTGGATTTGAAAAGCAATCAGTGCTACATCTAGATAACTAATCTTGTTGTTCCCTAATAGTTGCAACAATCAAAATCCCTTAATCGGGTAAACTCTAATAGGTTCTTTTTGTAAATCCTTTAACAGGATAACTTCTTTATTATGGTTTGAAATCCTCTAACGAGGTAGATTGTAACTGATTTGATTGTACTCCTAACAGTGTACTAGTCACTCCTAACAGGATGAACCCTCAGAAAGGGTATTTTTATCTCCTAAAAGGTCACAATCGTTTACTGCAGTATTGGGCTTGTGGGTGTCATCCCCACCATGGTTTTCTCCCTCTAACCAATGGTTTCCATGATAAAATATATGTGTCATGTGTGATGAATTTGTGGATGCTTGATATTACTTTATTTTATGTTTTTTCATCAGTTATATGCTTTATGGTTTGGAAATTAATTCAATAGTTATTTATATCATTGGTTGAATTTGTTTACTATTTGATTAGATTGATTCACCCCCTTCTTAGTACCTAATGGGGAGAGGTTAGTGTGCTCCTATCTCCTTGTATGAAGATATTGTAAAATGACAAGTTTCTCCTTCAAAAGGGCCCACAACCTAGGTTAGTGTCCCTCCTTGCCTTGGAAAACTCCAACCCCTTAATATGTTTGTCTACTAACTCTTCTAAACACCAGCCAAACCCCCTTCAATCACTCAACATCTCACTCATGTTTCCATCTACCCTTGATTCTTGTCAAATGGGTATGTAATGACTTATGTGGGACTTAAAATATGATTGGGTAGAGTGGACTCCCACACCCTTCTAAGAAATTTCAAAATCCAATTATATCATTCTCTCCCTTCAAGTGTCTTCAGAACATCAAACTGTCTATTTGAACCTAGCAAATAGGTTTATTCCCTAGTAGCCCTAGATTACTAGTTTTGGGGGTACAACTTCAAACATTGGGGTACAACTTCAAACATTCTAAGAGAACTTTCTGAACAAATGGGATTTAAAAATTCCCTTTTGTGACTTCTATCAAATCCCTAGAACTTAGGTTCCAACTCCTCCAACAAGTGCTTCAAAATCACTCTTTACTGATTGGGCAATTAGGCCTAATCCTAGTTGGATTACAAAGAAACACCCATTTCTTCACTTCCACCAACACTCTTACCACCATGGACACTTAGGGGGATCTAAGAAAATAAAAATTACACCTTTTTTTTTCTCTCACCACTCTACCCTTCCCTCTATAATTTGCAATCACAATGAGCATATTGAGATGCTCACCCATGGCATCCATTTCCTCTGCAACCCCAAGGCCCCTCTGCAAAAATCCTCTAGAACCTTATAGTACATCATATATAATTTAATTACCCTAGGTCCATACTAATCACATGGTAGAAACTCAAGCAAGATGCATTTGTTTGGGGAAGCCTCACCAAGCCCTTAATCTGGGAGGGTCACAGAGATTAGATCACAAAATGCTTTAAACTTAAAAAAAATCAAATTGGATCAAATGAATTCAAAAGGTAAATGGTTATTCTATCAAACCATGGACAAATTTCCTTCTCACCAATCATACCACACGCGTGCCAATCGTACTTACATAAACAATTGTAGGAAAACAATGAAATCTTATTGTCTTTGAATGCCAAAATCATCATCAGGGGTTCCTCTTTGTGTTTTGGGTCTTAAATCATCCATAAAAAACTTAACCTACCAAAAAAAATTGATTTTCAAACCAATTTATCCATTTCTAACTTTTTGACAACAAATTGTAAAAGTTGTTCAACAACATTTTAGCAAGATTTTGGCAATTTTTACAACTTTCACTTATTGTGACTCCTAACCCTATGAGACCCTAAAAATGATGCATTTAAGTCATATTACAGCTATTAGGGCCTATTTATCCATTACATTGGTTTTCCACTCCCTTGGGCTTAATTACAACTTTTTGGCTTATCGTCCCTAAATGTCCCTAACAGCCATTTAGGGTCCAAACTTGACTCTACATTGGGCTTAAATTTTTTACCTTATTACAAAAAAGACCCATGGTATTTGATACTTCTTCACCATCCCTGATTTTGGATGATTATAATTATCCCCTTAGGACTAACCCTTGGTGCTCCTGCACCAGTACGTAATAATTCCAACAGGGTCAGGTCCCCTATTTCTCCTTTAGTGGACCGTGTTATGTATTTTGGGTTTGTATGGACTATGTTATATAATAAAGGATTTATCTTGTTTAAGGAAGATTTGCAGTAAAGATTTTTATGATCTATCTTATCTTTATGGAATACATTCAAGGTGAAAAGTACAATGGTAGAGAAGGGTGAAAAGGTGGAAGAAGAGAAAAGTGTGTGTACTACAAAATAAGTGTGCAAGCAAATTGGTTGTGCAGAGATTAGAGATTAAATGAAACATATTAAAAAAATTGTGATTTATGATAGTATTTGATGTCATGAGCTTGGTCACCTGATCCAATTCATGTTTAGGAGATTCATAATATTTCTACTTTGAGATTATTGTTT
This sequence comes from Thuja plicata, assembly GCA_018584345.1. Lineage (NCBI taxonomy): Eukaryota > Viridiplantae > Streptophyta > Pinopsida > Cupressales > Cupressaceae > Thuja > Thuja plicata. Next base: position 454,835 of record MU228456.1, on the reverse strand, counting down.
TTATTAGATGACAGTGCATCTATTGGTATCTCTTTGTATCTTTTCCCAAGATAGTGAGTTTTGATACAAGTCATTTATATTTTTCCCTAAGGAAATTAGCCCTAGTTGTGGAAATCATTCAATTTTTGTTAACCCAAATAGTGTAATTCAAGCTATTCATATGGTGAGTTATATCCTCGCCATGGTTTTTCCCAGGTTTGATTTTTCCATGTATATCTTGTGTTATTGTGTTAATGTTGCTTTATCTTTCATAGATTTGATTACATTAAGTTACTTATGGTAAATTGAAGTACATTGAGATCTAGTTAAAATTTAGTAATGTTTTTTGGACTAATTCAACCCCCCTCTCAATCCTATTGTGTGTTCAACATATATTTCCTTCATTTGTGGTGAAAATATGTAAGAATGAAATCACTTTATAGTTGATAAGGATAATTTCTAATTTCTAGATTGAGGAAGTAGAACCTTATACAATATGGATACCTAAACTACCATATGAGGTCTTCAAACAAGATGTGAAAGAATATGTTGACATCATACTCAACAAACCTAAAGACCAAACTTTAGAAAGTTTTGGTAGTTATTATAAAATCACCAATAAGTTGAATAAGAATATATTGGAGGAATTTTTGAAAATAATAGGAGACATTATATGCAAAAGGGGATATTCCATAAAATATTGCATCTAACATTCCTATACCCAATCTAGATCCTCTACAAGGTGCTCAAGAACCTAGAAGGACTAGCATGTTCACTTCTACTACTACCACTTCTCTTAAACCTTCCAAATCACCTCAAAAACCTCCTACTAAAAGAAGAGTAGCTTTTCATCCCAAACAAAGACTATAGAGAAGAAAAATAAAAGGCCTAAACAAAAAACCAAAAGAAAGAAGATGGAACTAGTGAATGTAGTGGTGATGATGAAGAAGAAGAAAAAGAGGAAACCTCTAAGATAAAGAGGAAAGAAAACAAAACAAAGAAATCTCCTTTAGTGGCACCCCCACCAGATACTCTTCAACTTGATGCCATACTGAATTTGATTTTACACTTTGGACTATTAAAATAAATAATAAATATTCAGCCAGAGATGTCTTTGATAGATATGGAAACTATTAAAAAGTCTACAATTGTGTACATTATTAAATTTAATGTGGCATTGAATGAGATCATAGATCAAATTATAGAGATCCTTTCTGGTGCACTTGATAAAAGAGGATGCAATTCTGAGACAAAAAGCTTTTGATAAGGTTGGATCTTTTGTCTCTCAATTAAAAAAGGATATACTTTCTCAAAGAAAATCTTAAGAACTTATAACTAAGGAAAGAGTAAACACTCAAGTATGAGAATGCAAAATAAGGATATGGGAAAAATACAAATGGGATCTAAGGAGAGACAACCAAAATATTGGAAGAAATGAAGAGGGTTGAAGTAGAAATAGAGGAAAAAGCTTCTACACCTCCTTTAGAGGTCATTAATCTACAAGATATACCAGAAGACTTCATACAAGATGTAGATCTTTCATCCTTTGATGTTCCCCATTAGAGAGTATTGATCAAGAGAAGAATGATGAACAAGATAAGGTAAATAAACCATTTTAAGATCACCGAGGAACAAAAATTGGATACATAAAATGAAAGGAAACAATAAGATTTAAATACTCCTCCTCTAAAGAATATAGAGGAAGTAGTTGTACATGAGAAAAAGATAGATGATAAAACTAAATATAATCTTGAAAAAGGTCATGATACTATAGAGAAAATAGTTGAGAAGCAAATGAATGAAAAATATAAGGGAAACCTTGAAATAGGTCAAGGATCTTCTTCTCCTTCAATAAGTTCATTCAAAGACCTATTAGCTTTGAAAATATAATTATAATTAGTGGTGACTCCTTAATTGCTTCAACTACAAACACATGATGGGGAAATAGATCTATCCAATATTTTTCTCCTCTACAAAATGTAATTTCGAGACATACTTCATTCGTTAACAAGGGAGGAGATTCTTCAACAACATTAGGAGAAAGTAGAGTTATTAGATGAAGCTATAAAATTATTCAAGATGGTTTACTAGAGGTAAATTTTGACTCATCTATGCCACCTACTCAAGAGTTAGAAATTTTTTGGGGGTCCTTCAAATTCCATTCATCTCATGTTGAAAAAAAGGCAAAACAAGATGCATTAAGGAAAATAAATGACAAAATAATGATGCACTGTTGTAGGCTATGAGGATGAATATATTTAGTTTTGCAAGAGAGGTATGATGCACTATTGTTGGAGAGAATCGAGCTTATGGAGGTGAGTTATAGCCTATAGGATGAGAGCGCAAAGATGAGGAGTGAGATTATGAAGCTAAGGGGCGAGTTGGGGCAGTGACAAAATTGAGGGATGGGGTCATAGGAGAGAGATATTCCTTATAGGTTGCACAAGATTTCATGGAGGTTGTGCAACACAAGGGAGCATCATATATGGAGCATATGAGGAGACAACTAGACAAGATGAGAAAGGAGAGAGATGAGGTCATACTGGGGGCAATAGCTATAGGAGAAGGGGTGAGTGAGAGGATGGTAGGACTGATTGCAGAGCAGATAGAGAAAATAGAGGAGATGAAGGGAAATTACACATGGTATAATGAAGCTTATGAGATTTCAGTTCCATCTGATAGGAGACAAATGTACATACCCTCAGAGAGACCCAGTAGGAGTGGAAACTCAAGCAAGAGTGGAGGATCTAGCAGGAGTGATAGATCATCTTAGAGAAATGTGGGATCTAACAAGAGAAGAAAGCATTCAGAGAGGAGTAACACCTCTCATCGTAGGATTGGATAGGCTATGAGACCACCACAGGTACCCACAAGACTGAGCACAAGAGTTGTGAGGCAGGAGATGACAACTAGATTAGGGGACAGGTCAGATACTCTAGGATGGTTAGTTAGATTAGAGGGTGATGACATAGTAGTTACTCTAGGGGTAGAGAGCAGGGCTACATGTGATAGAGAGATAGGATGAGGATCCATCAGGGGGCCTCTTGGTAGGGATGACATGGACAGAGGATGTGAGACATGAGTAGGCACTTTTAGAGGGATCTAGGGATTCAGGAGGTGGTGGGAGACAGGATCAAGACAGATGGGCACAAGCACCAAAATCAACAGAGGAGCTGACTAGAGTGACTCTATAGAGGGGTTAGACAAGGCCTTATTTTGAATGACTTTTTGAGCTCATGTATATGTAGCAGATGAGATGTATACGACCTATGATGTATGCATTGTGTACTTATGCATTTTTCCTGAGTCTTTTTAGACCATATTTATATATATGATGGACATTTGATGGTGATATATGAATGTTTTTATATGATGGATGCTTTTATATGCACATGTACTAGTATGATTTGATGCAAGGTGTGATTCTTTTATGATTATGCTTATATTATGATGATAGTGACATGTGCTAATGTATGAGTATGCAGGGTGTGATATATTAATTAGATGCATTAGCTATGATTCTATGCTTACATTTATGATCTAGATATGATGCAATGTGATATACCTAAATGTATGTAAATAAATTATAACTAGAATAAGGTAATACAAATGGACCTAAATGTGATAATGAAAATGAATGCATAAATTCACATGCAACAAGATTCCAACTAGGACAAAGGACTAACTCATGACACATGTGCACATTCCTAAAAATAAGGAGTAGGGAAAAGGGGAGATGGATGAGAATGAAAGATTATGGGTTATTGAGGATGGGAGAAAAGTTTGAGAAGGAGCACCCTAAAAGGGATTGTTTTATGTAGTGAGGAATTAATTTGTTGTAGCATATGATATTATGCACGAGGGTATAAAAACCAAGGTGACATTGTACCACATGCATAGGAATGACACAAAAAACACACAAGCATAACCCCAACATCATGCCTGAGTCACAAAGGAATCAAGGTGGATACAATGCTGGGAAACCCACAAGAAAATGATATTTCCCAAGTGCACCATGTGACCACGAGGACCATATGTTGAAAATGCAAGGGTTATATCTAACTAACCTAAAAATAATAAAACAAGATCTTGCCCCAAGTTTAACAATTCACAATGTACTATAATATAAATGATTGTGGTGACTTGGAGGAGGTAAACAAAGAAGCTCAAAACAAATATAAACAAAGATAAAAAGAAAAAGAAAAAGAAATCAATTTTGTAACAATTGTCACAAATATCTTTTTTCAAAGGGTGACTGACGGATAGGACTGATGTGGTCTAATTTGAGGAAGGATACATCCTACGAAGACCGATGATTGGATGAATGTTTGAGGAGTGCTACTTTGACAAAAGGATATATATGAGGATCCAGATAAAAAAGACACTCAAAGAGGTTTGGTGAAGTGTCAGCTGAAAGGGCACCAATATCTTGATGAGATGCAACTTTAAAAGCCAGAGTCTAAAGACATTATATACAAGGGAGTCTATGCGGAGACACACCAAAGATAGCTATACAATACTGAAAAAGGAACTAATGCTATGTAAAAATAATTAGCTATAAATATTAGGGATTGGGATAATAGTACAATATACAATGTGCACATGTGATATTGGCACTCCAAGGGAATATGGGTAAGGATGGATATGTGATGGGATGAGGACAAATGTTGATGGACGAAGATGTGTATGAGGATGAAGGAGAATGTGAGTGAAATAAGGACCTAAAATATAATGAAAAGGCCCTCTAAACATGGTGCCTATTTCCATTTTTCACCACATGTACTTATCCAAGGTGCCTGATTTCCAAGTTTTCACCATTAGATGCTTATTTCTCTTTACTCTTTTTCTTGTATCCTTTTTTCATTTTTTTGCTTTTCCAAAAAGTGGAGTACACTACATGACTCAGGCATAAAACCACTTCAAATGAATGATATTCAAAGGATCATTCAATGGTTCACCTTCTGGAGCTAACAACTAATATTCCAATGAGCCATACTTTATTATGATTACATAGGGGCCAAGCCAATTTGGTTAAAAATTTCCCTATTTCTAATGGTTGGGATGTACCTTATAATTCATTCTGAGGACCAAATCACCCACTTGAAAATGGAAAGGACAATTTTTCTTATTATAACTCCTTTTGAGCCTATTTTGGTATGAAACCAGATGATCATAGACCTTTTGTCACTTTTCATCTAATAGATCCAGTTGTGTGAGTTGCGGCATGCAACAGTCTTCATCAGTGACTAGATTTTTGAGTGAAACACGTAGAGATGGAAACTCGGCCTCAATTGGTAAGACAACATAGACAATATATATACAAGGGAATATGGGGTATTTTTGGTAGGGGTATAGATGGAAGTATGGTATGCCCAGAGGTTAGGATTGATTTAGAGGTGCCAGTCACGACCACAATCATTGATAACCTTTTTGAGGATTTTCATAATGGTTTTGTTGGTTGCCTCAGCTTGGTCGTTACCTTGGGGGTAATATGGGATAGAGTAGCGGTGGTGTATGTTAAATCATTCACATAGATCATCCATATGCTTGTTTTCAAATGGCGTACCATGATCTATGAAAATGGTGGAGGGAATGCCAAAACGACAAAGTATATGATAGAAGATGACCTTGGATATCTGGACACTAATAGTAAGAGTCAACGAAATTGCTTTGACCCACTTTGTGAGGTATTTTGTAGTAGTAATAATGTACTTGTGTCCATCAAATGAGAGGGGGGTTATCTTACCAATGAGGTCAAAGTCGCAACATGAGAAAGGCCATAGACGCGCAATGGGTTGTAAGTCCTGTGTTGGGGCATGGAAAAGATTTGCATGTTGTTGACATGGTAGGCATTTCTTTACAAACTCACATGCATCATGTTCCATAGTAATCCATTAGTATCATGAACTGAGAAATTGTTTGGCTAAAACCATGCCACTCATGTGGGCACCGCAGGTTCCAGTGTGAATCGCTTGTAATGCGAAGGTGGCTTCGTTAGTGTCTAAACATCGAGAGAGTACATTGTGATAACCTCGACGATATAAGGTGTTGGTGACAAGGGTGTAATGAGATGAATAATAGATACTATTTTTCATTGGGTACAAGTGAGATGGGGGAGATGATACCATATTTTAAGTGGGCATAAATGTCATGGTACCATGGGTACTGTGGACCAACCAAGACACACACCATTTCAGAATCAATGATCTCATAAGAAGGAATGTGAAGCTGCTCAACTAAGAAATCATATGTTGTTACATCCAGTGGGATCTCAAGAAGTGAACCAACGGTGGTCATAGCGTCCGCTGCCTTGTTTTGTAATCTAGGAACCTATGTGAACTATAAGACGTGGAAGTGTTGTTTCATTGTGTCCATATTTCCTTGTATGGTAGTATCTTTTCATATTTTGTTTAAAACTCATCCATGTCTTGTTTAATGATGAGCTATGAATCTCTAAACACTTGTAACTCTATGATATCCCATTGGATGGTTGTTTTGAGCTCATAAAGAAGAGCCTCATATTCTATAATGTTATTTTTATAGGGCAAGCAAAGCTTGAATGCCTTAGGGATGAATTCATCTTGGGGGTGACAAAAAGGATCCCTGCCCCTGATCTATGAGATGTGTAAGAACCATCAAAGTATAATTTCTAGGTGGTTTGTTCTCCAACCATGTAGAGGTGTTCATCAAGAAATTCCATTCTTAGGGGATATGCATTTACCAAGGATGCCTTGGCCAATTGGTCTACAATGACATGTCCTTTGATTGAATTTTTGTCTACATATTGGATATGAAACTCGCTTAGTAGCATAACTCATTTAGCCATGCAGTCTATGAGAGTAGTGTGACAAAGTAGGTACTTGAGTGGATCAACATTTGATATGACCTTTACTATGTGATTGAGCATATAGTGCTGAAGGTTTTGAGTGGTAAAGAGCACTGCAAGGCATACTTTTTCCATGGGAGAATAATTAATCTCATAGCCCACAAGTGTGCGACTGATGTAGTATATGACCCTTTCTTTTCCATTATCATCACGTTGAGCAAGAAGTGCCCTTAGTGTTGTTATATTAGCTGATATGTATAGGATGAGGGGTCTCCCTAGAATAAGAGACATGAATTGGTGGATTTTCCAGGTATTCTTTGATCTTTTCAAAACTTGTTTGACAATTAGGATCGCATTTGAAGGTAGGTTCTTTGTGAAGCATAAAGTGAATGGTTGACATTTATCAACAAGTTGTGATATGAACCTGCACATAGACTAAATTTTTCCTTATAGGCTTCGTAGCTACTTGAGAGTCCTTGGGGGAGGCATTTCCATCACTAATAAAATTTAGCCTAATTTTTGACGCGCAGTTGTCAATTTTGTGACTCAAAAATGTAGAACATTCAACCAATATGGTCGTCAAACTTCTTGTGTCAAAGAATTCAATAACTAACATATTGTTTGGAATATCGACAACCTAATGGTTAAAAAAAAGGGCTATGTAGTCAAGAATTGTAAGTGCCTTACATGACTAGCCCATTTTACCATTGGTTGAACTTACGACCAACGTACAATGCAAACAGTTGAAAAAAATGAAGGCAATGCTATATAAGAGATGTTGTAATCGTCAAAAAACAATGGGGTGTTGGTCGGTATACCGACGACTAGATATCAATCTATTCATCACTTATATAGCTTTCTTGTCGATTACGAAATCAACTAAGGTCGAAATATCTATGACCTATTTTTTAAAAAAATAATTTTTTATGCGCTTATATTTTGGTCTGTCATGATATTGGTAAGGATATGTTAATAATATATAACTAGCGATCGCACCTTGGTGTGCAATGGGTACGCTAAAGATATATGCACCTCTCTCCAGCTCTCTCTATAACTCTACCTACCTCTCTATAATCTAAGATCTTAGGTCAATGGATCATTATTGCCTATACAAATATATGTATATATAGATAGATGTATACATGTGTGTCAATGATCATAAAGTGTATGAATGTTATTAACACAAATTGAGTGCGTGAAGTGTAAGTTCGCCCTGAGTTAATAGAATGTGTGTGTGTGTGTGTCTACGCGCACGTGCAACCTTATGCATCCTGGGCTTGACATTATTATTATTAGTAATGTATTATTTTATTGTAGGCCTAATCCAACTCTTGATTAATTTATAATTAATCACACTTTGGCAAGGAATATCTTCTTAGGTGGAAACGTAACTCTTCTTTCCACCCGAAATCAAGGAGTTACTTCATTTTTGTTTGAGCATTCTTGGTTATTGCTTATTGGCTCATTTTGGGTTATCATGAATTATTTATTCATGTGATTGATAATAAGCACTCTGCATTTTGTTCATGTCTTGGAAACTATCTCCACCATCTATTGATAGGTGATTGTTGGGGCAGTGTTGTTACTAAGGGGATATTAGATTTAACATGGAAATCATCTTGATTTTTTGAAATCAGGTCTCCCTTAATCATAAACAAACTAGGCATGATTTTCTTCATCGATATTAGTTTCTATAATGAATACTAGTCTCGTGTATGCTAAGAGATTCCTTCTATGGGATTCATATTATCTTTTGTCATTTAGACTTATTAAAATTTGGTGCATTCAACTTATCTAGTTTGATTATTATAAGAATGTTTATTTATGTTCTTTGATAAGATTCAATAAATATATGTGCACTTGACAAGAATGGAAATGTCTATGCACCTAATAAGATATGCATATTTGTGCATTTGTAAAGGATAGGTATATTTGTGCTTCGATGGGGAATATATTATCATGTGTTTATTCTCAGTACTAAGCTTATATTGGATGTACCATGCCTTCATCATTTAACATCTCATTGAATGACCTTAGTGCCATGTGTTAGGATTTTTATTGACATCAAGTCAAGAGAATAAAATTCTAGTATGGTGAATTCGCATTACTGCCTACACTAGTGGATTAAATCAAGTAATCTCATACGAGTGTTGATCAATCACTCATTTGATCCTTTGAATGGAAGCATATTCATGAATTAGGAATGTAACAAATCAAGTAAGGTTGTCTCTTGGAATACTCTCAGTTTTATAACTATTAATGTTGCATCCATTGAAAATCTATAATACTCATAATGGTGAAAGTTGTATGGCATCGACAGTCAATTTACTAACATGCATAATTGAATTTGAATTTAGATTTTGTTCCATCTAACCTTGGATAGAATATAACCAAAGGATTAATATCTTTTTCTGAATTATAAATGGAACCTAATCTTATTGTGAGGAGGGACCCTCATTAATTTGTTTTGATATTATGGGAATTAAGAATAGACATGAGCTAGTATTCTCCTTGAGTGTGCATTCTATAAATAGATATGAACTCATTAAGAATAGGTACATCTGTTACTATAAACTTGATCTTGAGAGAGATTAGAATTTTCCAAGCCTTTTAATTTTTGTCAGCCTTGGTGCATTTAAAATAGGTTGGAAATAATAAATCATGGGTTGGGATATATAGCCTAACTATTAACTGAAGTTTGAAGATAGACAAAAGAATGCTTGTTCTTAAATCGAGTATAAGGAGTCTATTGGACCTATCCCTTAATCTAAGTACATACAAACATGCTAAATAGGGGTATCCTAGTGGTTCAAGAATGTAAACATATTGTTCCTAGTCAAGAAGACATTATGAATGGCCATTTTAGGACAACAAGACCTTAAAGTCAGAACAGAACAAATGAAGAATGGAAATCCATATTATGTATAATGATCCTTTCATTAATGTGAACTTTCTGAATATAGCAGCATCCATTTTGGATGAACTAAACATATTGTGTTGTATGATATTTTTTGGTGTACTGTATATTAGTGTACTACATATTGTGTTGTACTGCATTTTAATGATCTATCATTAGGACAACCAAACAAGAGAAGGAAAATGATATTTTCATCAATGTTTCAAATTGCATCCCATGATCTATCATCATAATAAGAAAATAAGAGAAGAGAAATTATAGACCATAGAATGTAATCTGAAACAGTGATTTAAAAAATGTTAACATAAATTTAATCTGAAAGTGTTAATAAAATAATTACAGTAGTGAAATCATGTAAACTTCATTAACTGTCACCTTGTCAAAGCTTTTAAAGTAGGACCTCTCAACCACATTCAAGTATATAGGAAAAACGTGTTGGCCTATCACCTACAATAACATCAATGAAAAGGAAATAAATAGCCTGTGACATTTTTGATGTTGATGGTTAAAGTTAGTGTGGAAGTTATTAGAGAAAAAAGACAGTCCAGTGTGAAAAGAAGTCAGTACAGTGTCCTGTGGTTCTGAACTTGAAAACAAGGTCTGTTATAACAAACCAAGAAAGAATGGAGTCATAATTAGGGTCTCATCAAATTCAAAACCAAATTTGAAGAAAAATATATCAAGATTCACCCCACATAAGCATAAAGGATTGCATCTACGTATCCATAAAATGAAGAAAATTACATAACACTTCCTATCCACACTAACTAAAAAATAATATGTTTGTAAGATTTTGATCATTTCGATGGAATGTTGTCTTCAAAAAGCATCAAATATTTAGTTCAATTGCTAATTTTCATGATTTCTAACATTATCCAACATTTTATGGATGTTCAATACTCCAACCCTCAATTGCGGACCATGGTGTTATCTGTTGGAGTTGCTTCAGTGTTATTTTTGTTTGTTGCAAAGATTTTCTATAATGGAAAAGGCAAAATTCTTCCTCCATGAAGTTTAATTCTGCCTTGGGTTGGAGAGAACAATGCCCTAAGAGTTGATGAATGTGACAAGTGGTTTGTATACAAGGTTTCCAAAACATCGCCCCATTTGTAAGACCTCCCTGATGGCCTGCCCAACAACCATGCTCACTGGCCAGTGGCCAAGCGGGAAACCACTTTATTTTACAGTGTTCCCCATTTTTATTCTTTCCTCCTCATGAACATGGAAAGATTTACTATTTTTGTTTAGCTTGACCATATTGTTATTCACAGATGTCACTATGAGGGTTCCTTTTTGTATTCTTTTACTTGATGATAATAAAGGTATGTAAGTCCCGTTTTATGTGAAACTGATGGTTAACATCTAGAGATCATTAATACTTGCACTTAAAATGAGGTTGTGACAATCAAATTCAATGAATCATGAAAAGCTTTTAACATATAAGAATTATAAAAACATGCACAACCTGAAACTTATTGCATTACATGTTGATTTTCCATTTGGATGCAATACGAGAAAAACTTAAAATTGTAAGACTCAAAACCAATTAAACCATGCTAAAAAAAATATGGGAAAAATTTCCAATATGTTAAAAATTCACCACTCCTATTTCATGTCAAATGACATACAAACTAGGGAGTCACAATCTCTACTAAATGTTAGCACATTAGATAAAAAGTGCAACATACATTTTTTTAACCTTTGATTCTACTTTGTTTAATTTACTTACCCTACACTTGTATATCTGTTAGATCTAGCAAGTTATCCTATCAACATTTGGCAAGGAATCCTACTACACCACAACCCAACAACTCCTAGCATATCAATCTTAGCCTCTCCAAATGTGTAAAACCTCAATAAAAAGAGGTAACTCTAACCAGATGTAAATAAAAAATCTGAGCCTTATGTATGTTTTCTTTACCTCTACTCACCTTCATTCCTCTGAATTCAATGGCCATGAGAGATATTTGCTTCACAGTAGAATCTAAACCTCTAGAAAACTTCTATACCAGCCTTTGACACATCATATTTGTCCAATGCATATTTCAATCTCTCCCAACTTTGTGACTTTAATTCCTTTTTTGTACCCCTCTTTTCACTCTTACAGGCCTCCTAGGATTCCACCTGCTCTTTTAGAAAGTTTACTTATTTCATAAGAGCATCCAACTTCTCCTTCATTTCCTTCATTTATTATTTTATTTCTTTCTTGAGGGCATCTAGTTCCATTAATAATGATTTCTCTAACTTGTCATTTTTTTCTTTCACAACTTTGATTAAGTCCTCTTGTCCTGCCATGACTCCGTTGTTTTCAGATCAACCACCACCTTTAGTGACATCACTTACTAATATAATTTGGGCATCGACACCTTCCTTCAAATTCTTTCGCTCTATGCTGTTATTTTCAGGAACCTCAATATTTTTTAGAATCTGTAGTATCTTTCTCCTTGACATCGTCTTCTGATTTCTTTGTTGGTGGGTCTTTATTTGTATCTCTTCCCTGAGAATTCATTGCTAGCTTTTCACCTCGATTGCTTGTTGTAACCCATCTCTCTTTCTTTATGTAGTGCTCAACAATCACTCGTAGTGATGGTCCCTCAGGCCTTGGTTCTAATCTTTTTCTTGATTTTGATTCTTGTTATGGTTTATAGGTTTTAAGAAGATTAATGTCATTCCATCTCTGCAAAAAAGGCAAGCAAGTTTGTAATCTTCATTGGAATCATATATATATCTATATATATTCTCTTTTAACTTATGCATACCTTTACAAGAATATTAATGTTGTCCTCAAATTCCCAACAAATGAATATTGAAGTAACCAACTGGACTTGTCATTCATCCAAACACTTGGTTTCTGATGCAATGGAAGATGGAGTGGGCCTAAACAAGGGTTCCCCAAATCCTCTTCACTAAAGGAATGAACAACAAAAGTGTCTTCTCTATGTCAATTTGCAAGAACACCTATCACAAGTGTTCAAATGAATGGTTTAAGGTTATCACAACCCAATCGAAATAAGGAAATCCCAATCACAAGGAAGACCTATCTCCAAGAAAACTAATCACTAGTTGCTCCTCTTATCACAATGACAACTTTGACACATTAACTCTGTCCATATATAAAGGAGTTCCAAATCACAAATTCAAATTTAGAGGCATTTTGTCAAACACTTCACAAATCTGTTCCACAGATCTATCCTGCACATTTGTACTCATACATTTTGAACCAAACTGTATTATTCAAATCCCATTGGAAATGTAGATAATCAGGTTTTCTAAACAATATCTAAGAAATAGGAAGATCCAACGGTTAAATAAATAATTACAACCTCTGTACTAAGTACCATTTCTGCTGTCCCAAAACAACCACCATT
>MU228456.1:391278-413305 GCA_018584345.1 Thuja plicata | reverse complement strand
GTGAGAGAGGGTCAAGGCTCCAAAGCCCCCCCAGAATGAAAGAACCCCTGGATCAATGAACAAACCACTGTGACTCCAATGCAAAGGAGTGAAATACAGTGAGTACTGAAGAGGTAATCTTGAAAGAAGAGGTGGCACTGGAAGGTTGAGCTGATGCTCAAAGGAGTAGACACGAGGATCCTAAAATGGAATCCCCAATGCAAGTGCTATGACAGGTGCGCTGACACTATCATGAGAGAGGAGACGAGTGTCCTCTGTAGAATCCTCAACAACTGCACCTGGTGGCTCGATGAATGGAGCTGGAGGGTCTGGCAGTGCTGAGAAAGAGTCCTACTAAAGAGAAGAAACCTCAATAAGATGTGGTGTGGCAGTCACAGCAGTGGTCTCAGGAACAACACAAAGGTTCAAGTGACCTGACTGCACCACATGATGCTCTTGCGGAAGAGGAGAACTAAGCTCTGATAATGGAGATGGTGGACCAAAATCTGTGAAGGTGTAGAGATGGGTGGAATGATCAACTGCCCTTATAGCAACATTGCCACCTATCACACTATCCCGAATGAAGACTAAATCTGGCGTGAACTCAATTGTCTTCCCTGATCCACTGTGTGTAATCTGGTAAATCAAGAGAAGGTTTGCAGATAGAGATGGAACATACAATACATCATTGAATGTGTCATCCTGAATGCGTACATAACCTTTCCCATAGACTGGCATAACAGTGTTATTCCCCATGAGAATGTGGGGAATGGGAGAAGTCTCAATAGAAGAGAAGATCTCCGAAGAAGATGTCATATGGTGAGAAGCATCAGAATCCAGTATCCAAGGGACCTAGGAAGGGAATGCAACAGAAGCCCGTAATGCATGACCCTATCCAAAATCCTGTCCAGATGTCGAAGATGAGGCAGAAGACTGAAAAGAAGAACCCTGTGAGGTGGAAGAGGATGGAGAGGAAATAGTGCTCTTCTGAAGGAGAGCTTGCAAATCTGCAATCTATTTCTTATAGCCCTCAAATCTCTTCTGAAAATAGTGCGACTCATCATGGTGCCCCTTCTGACAATAGGAACATGTAGGGTTCTGAGTCTTTTGTTTCTCCTTCTTAGAAGAAGATGGTGGGTCAGTAGAGTGCTAAGAAGAGGAATCAGATATCTACTTCAGCTTCGGCTTCTGTGTATCCTGAGCTGACTTGGCAAGCAATGCCTGTGACTATGAACCTGTAAGAGAATCCATCTGACTGAGCTTGGACTGCTCATGAGTTAACCTGTCACAGAAGGTCTCAAAAGAGGGAATAACATGACGTGCACCCAATGCATCCATAGTGGAGTAGAAGGTAGAAGTGAAAATTTGATAAGGGCCACGAAGCTTTGAGAGTATCAGAAAGATACACTCATCGTCTGACTTCATCTTTCCAGTAACCTGTAAATTAGATTGAAGAGACTTGAACTTCATCAGGAAGTCCTCAATGCTGGTGAATGATTCAAGTACCAAGGAGGTGAACTCTGCATCTATCTGGAGAACCCTGAACTAATTCATTGTGCCAAACAAGGTGGAAAACTTGTCCCACATATCCCTGGGTGTGGACAAACCATCCAGGTGGAACAACAACCCATCTAAAATATTCATGGCAATGAGGCCCATTGCCTCATCCATCCTATTTCTGTGCATAAGAACCTCATAAGGCCTCTGTAGAACTGGTTGAATTGCATCCAAATAGGACCATAAACCTCATGACATGAGGAGTCTGGTCATTTGTGGCTTCCATGTGTGGTATTTATGTGGAGTCAGAATAACAATGGATGTGTCTGACATTGAGAGAATAAGACGGAAGTAGAAGGGTCTCTCTGAATTAAAAATGTAGAAATAAATATGCACCCCCCCACAAACTATCAAACTAACTCCCGTACACCACAAAATGAAGCAAAAAATATAAAGAACAAGAGAAAAACCTGAGGTCCAAATGCAGAGGAGGAAAATAAAGCCTCAGCTTTGACACCAAAAATAGGAGCTCAAATGGTAGAACCAGCGATCAAGACTAGCATCAACACATTTGGCTCAGAAACACCTTTCCAGTGATATTTCATTTTTCAAAAACGGACACTGTATGCTCAAGTTACGGCCAAAAAACTAAGTGCCCCTCTGAAAAACAACTCTCTGGAAAAAACCAGACACTGGATAAAATTTGACGTTCAAATGCTCGTCACGGTCCACTGGCAAAAAATTGACGACCGTTGAGACGGTCACCAAATTTTTTTTTCGGTCACCAGAAAATTAAAAAAAATGGCTGGAAAATTTAAATTTTGGCCGGAAAAAAATATCCGGGAGGGCTGACATCAGGGTGACATCACCACCGTCACCCACAGGCTATGGTGGTGGGCTGGTGGTGGGTTGGCGGTAGACCGGTGGTGGTCACCGGTGGCTGGCCGCTCCCGGGCAGTTATCGGGCGGCAACGCAGTCGCTGGTGGTGGAGCCACTCCGCCGAAGGCCGGTGGGTGACACGTGCTGAGCTGAGCCGGGCCAGGGTGGCTATGGGGTGGCACATTGGCGGCGCGCTCTGACAGCCCCAAAAACTATTAAAAAAACTTTTAAAAAAATAAAATAAAAAAATTGCCTCATTTTTTGAGCCGTACGGCCTAGGAGGTCAATTTGTTTTCCTCTGGGGTCACTGTGACCAAAACCAGCAAATTTTATAGGTATTTCGACTCTCCCAGGCATTCTAAACGTAATGCTGGAGTCCATTTTTTCTCAAACAGCTTCAGAAAATAGCGCCTCCTTCAAAGTGATAGAAAAACCCCAGAGAAGTTGTGGTTGTCGTCTTCAAATCGTGGCTTCAAAAAACCTTCAAACCAGGCAGCGACAAGGTGGCTCTGATACCATGTAGAAGTTGAGAAATTCAACTTCACAGCTTGCCAAGAACACCTGCATGCAAATACCTAATACTGAATCGAAACCACAGAGACAGAAGCCTTGGAAAATCTCAGCGGAGTGAGAGCAAAATTATATTTCCCAAAAAAGTGAATCACAATAATTACAAACATTCAACCTTAAAGGTGACTGAAACCCTAAAAGAGGAAAAGGCTAACCTAAGAGAAAGCTTAAGTGAAAAATAGAGTATGACTAACTTAATAATTAGTATCAACATGATATAATTAATAAGTGAGGAAAACTATATACTCTAACAGGCATCACTTCAGAAGAGTGAATATTTGGTAGCATGTTACTGGTGGTTTTTCCCATATTGGGTTTCCATGTTAAATACTTGTGTCAACTTGTGTGAATACTTATGGTTTACTTTACTGTTATGTTACTACAAGCTAATTTCAATTAACAGTAAACTGCATGATTAAAGTTGTTGATTTATGCTACTGTTGTCGAGTAGATTTGAAGTACAAAAAGTTTTGATTTGCTACATCTAGACCTGAGGATAACTGATTCACCCCTCCCCTCTCAGTTATTCTAAATTCATTCTAACAAGAGGGATTCATGGTTCAAAAATTTCGTAGAGATCTCTAAGTCCCAGAGTAATTGGTGAAGTTTAAGGAACAAATGAGTTGCAAATTGTGCATTATAAATTAGGTCTCATCCTCTATTAAGAGTTTATATTTCTCGATAATTACCTTTTTAAGAAGATGTGACGTGATCCCAATTAGACAAAAGAGGAGGCATAATACTATTGAGTGTCTGGTCTCAACGCCATTCTTTAAGCCATCCCGAAAGACTTTCTTGAAAAATAAGATTTCTAAGATTTTAGAAAACCATTCAAATAAAATAGATTTAGATGAAAAGTTGTGTAATCATTTACCATTCGAGATGTTGAGATCAATTGAAGAATCTAATTTCTTGTAAAGCTCACAAAGGAGGAAATTGAAACCTTGCTATGAAAAAATGGATGGGAAAAATAAAATTTGTGGGAAGAAATCCATTTTGGAGGAGCAACTAAGAGCATGAGAATGTAACATATGAAGAGGTTAAATAAATGGAACGAGTCAAAACAATTAATAACATGAGAAATTAAAAACAATCTATTGTGAGTTCATTTATTTTCTAATACTAATATACTACAAAAATAATGGTTGTAGAAAAATGACCTTACAACATACAAGTCAACAGTTAACATGTGTAACCAGGCAGAAGCTACACTCAAATTGCTTGAAAATATCCTTGTAATCCCAAGCAGCTGGAGGAAATTACTTCATAAAGATCATAATTGTATTAGTTAAATAAATAAAGCAAGAACAAAATTATTGGACTGCAAAATGAAGAATGTACAATCAAAGCAAAAATTTATACTCCGATAAATATAATTTTTTCAATAAATACCTCTGGGAGCCAATATTTGCTTGCAAACATCAAGCTTAATGTTTTTGATGTCCAGGAAACACCAATCAGATATGCATACATAACTCCTAGTACTCTATATGGAATGTTACTTTCCACTTTCCTCAAATAAAATGTTTGGAGAGGTTTATTTACCACATGTTTTACACCTAATATTACTATTATATCCTTGTCTCTTTTTTTTGGAGAAAACATCACTGAAATTTTTCATAGGAACAATCCTATAGTTTAATATATGAACACAATCTTAAAATTAGTTTATATCTTCCTTCTATTTACCTAGCGGCTACACCCTTGCATATAAAAGGTGGATGCCCTTATAGGTTTCATTATCAGATTTTAAATGGGAAACAACATATTATTTCCATCTTCTTTCATTTTCCCAAATTTTACTTTTAGAAGTGAAGAATCCCCAATTTTAGACTTCAATTTGGGATATTCCTGGGCAACCTTTGGTTTAGAAACCATAAAAAAGAGTTGTCTCTTATGTATTTTTCCCAATTTCTACATTTATCATGTCTACATGGGTTAGATCCAAGGGCTCCGTTGAGATCCAACTTTCTTTAACAACTCGAGTCTGTCACATTCAACAAACAATAATTCTTTTTCTATTTGCATAATAAATTTGGTAAAACTAAAGATCTTCTAGACTCTTAATTATTTTAAGATCAAAAGCTCTTTAATCTTATAATCAATTGTCCTTAAGGAATGCTACATCTTCATACGTATGTCTTCAAAAGGGCTCATCACCAATGTTGAATGGTCCACTGTTATATGTAAAATCCACTGGTTGAAAATAGTCAGTTGGATAGTTTTGTACATGGCATTCAATAAAGTAGGTTGATCCTATTATTTTTCCAATTGGAATCTAAACTATAAGAAGTGCTTATATGCATTTGATGACAATAGCTTGGATTAGCAAATAATTTTTCCCAAACTATTAAAGTAACTTGTAACTCTTGAGCATTAAATATTCTTTTCAAGATATTCTATGAAGCCCCACAATGTATTTATGTAGTCTACCACTAATAGGATAGGGAAAATCATAAAGTTGCATACTAACAGTGGAATAGGACTAGTAGGTGTGTTTTACCATTGAATCCATGTGGAATAGGACTAGTAGGTGTGTTTTACCATTGAATCTACATTGGTTTAGCTTGAGCTTCACTTGGTTTCAAGAATAGTTTAATATTCTCTGGTTAACAAGACCAACCACGTGAAGGTGGAAGCTCATTTGGCCCCACCCCCCCTAACATCACTCTAAATTACCCATTAACATCTAACATTCATTCATTCATTCATCCATTTATGAAATATAACATTCAATCATTATAATCACATAACATTCAATAACACCTAAAATTTATTAACAATTGTACATTCATCAATAATTCATCAACATTTAGTAGTACAAAATTATATTCATTAAGACAATGTTCTTTCATTATAAAAAAAGGTTTATTGCAATCATTTCTTTTTTTGTTTTTTCTTTGATTTTTGAATGTAACAGCTAAGCGGAGCATCAATATCTTTGTTAGTCCCCTCCTCTTCTTCTTGTGATCTCAATAAATGCCTCCTCCTATGTGTAGGAGGACGTTGGTGCGCCAAAGGGGGGTTTGCTGCAATAACAACTAAATGGGTTAAATTCACAACATTTAATATTAGTGTTACAATTATTTCATTAATTAAAAGAAGATAACAACCAATAAAAAAAAAATTAAAATAACATAACAGAGATTTTCTTTACCTGACAGTGCCACATCATCTTGAATATGGTGAACTCTCGGATCATCCTCCATTCGTTCACCATGATGTTTTGCATGCTCTAAAATGTACACAAGAAAGGTTACACCAATTTCAATTTAAAATGTTAAATTCCATTAAAAATTACACAATTAATTTTCAATAGCAAATGAATACCTTCATCATTGCAATGCACATTAGGGTCTTCATCATGTGGAGGTTTTATGCTAGGATTAGAAGGCTACATTGCAATGTCGTGCGCTCAAGTATGAAATAAACACCAAGTAGATTATCGCTCAAGTATTCAATTTTAAATAATTTTCATTTGGCCTACTTAACTGTGTGTGAACCGATGCAGCAAACTGTTGGGTTTGGCGTAAGTGTTTAGCCACGACTTTATAGCCTTCCTTGAAGCCAATCTTTCTGTCTTCTTCCATGAGTGCTACATTAAAATCTGAGTCCTGCATTTTTGGCTTAATATCATCAATTATGCAGGTATTGTTTGATTAAACAAAATTGTTTGCAATTTAAAAAAAAATTGATTCAAAATTTCATTTACTGCTACTTACAATTCTTGCTTGAAGTTTCGAATAACCACCAAAGCCAAGTTTGTGTTGGCCATGCTTTTCTAGTCTGACCTTTGTAGCCTTTGATGTGTCTTGCAGTTTATGAAAAGTTTGAAATATGTTAGATTATATAAATATAAAGATCACTAATTAGTTCATATTTACGTTCTACTTAATACTATCACATACCTTTTATTATCGTTTACTAGTGTAATTCCTCTTTGAATTTGTGCTTTCTCCTTTGCATCCAAAATGAATTCCTTCCACTACTTCTTTGGAATCATTGGAGGATGCTCGTACTTTGGGTTGTTCACTAGATTCCTTATGTATGTGTCTCTCACAGTCTTTAGATGTTTGCAAGCTCTCTGAAGAACTTTGGTGCTGTAAAAAATGTTACTTCTAAAGAGCTCCTCTAAAGATTTTATTAGCTGATCTTTTAATTTTTTTTCTTGTAAACTCCACCTTTTAAGAAAAAACAAAACTGTTAGCTAAAAAAATTAACTGAAGTTGTGTACCTTGAATATAGTACAAGAAATAGATGTTTGGAAAAATATTCTAGCAATGATATGAAATCAAAGTAGTGGGATAGGGTTAGTTCACATATCATGTTCCACCTTGTACATATGGTGGGACTGAATAGCAACAATGTCATATCATTAAGATTTTCATAAAAAAATGTTGTTCCCTGCACAAACATCATGGGATCATCAATCCAAAATGAGTTATGAATAAGTAAATTAAAATTAGAATATTAATAATAATAATTTTAAAGTACCTAGAAGCTTAGGTAATTTTAAAGGAATCATATCTTCATCGGTCAACAACAATGACATCTACAATTTTCCCGTACTAGCAACACGGGTAGATCCAGGAAATGATGGTGAATTATCACCAGTACTGACCTTTGTATCCTGAGGAGGTGTATCTTCTATTGCACAAAATTATTCCACTATGAAATGCACCCAAGATTAAAGTACAAATCAAATAATAATTAACACATAACTGAATATAGAAAAACAAGGATCTACTAGGTATAGACTATGAAAACATAGATGTTTGCATACTCCTTGTTGCTGACATTGTAGTCAAAAATGACATCGGATTGCTGGTCCTCATAGGAGGAGGCATCTGCAGTACATCATGACCTGAAAAATACATTGTTAGCAAAGACATGCATGAGGTTTTATAGCAGTTGGACATCATTCACTCTGTCAAATTGTGGGTGAAGATGCAAAGAAAAACATACTAATTCACATAATGTTCATGGCTATAGATATTTAAGATAATATTGTGAATTTATAGTTTTAAGTGAGGAGTAAAGATATGTGAGTTTGAATAAAACAACTAGTAAATCCAATGAAAAATGCAGATTTCTAATCAGTAAGACCAATGAAGTTTGTGAATGTTCCAAAGAAAATATTTATTATAACTTGTTAACTTAAGGATTATTTTACCCGAGGGAGCTGTACTAGTATCAACCTCATCGCGATGTCCACGAGCAGTTGCTTGAGCACACAAAAAATCTTGTAAGAACACATACATATTTTAGTTCATGACATAAAAGAGTATAAAATATAAACCTTTTATCAAACTTTTTTATAACTAAAGATTCATTACTGCTTACTTCATAACAACGTGCTTGCCACATCAATTCCTCTTTCCTTGCCAATGTCTCCTTAGTTTGATTTGGATCAACCAAAATGGCAAGAATTTCTGAACTGACTTTTTTAATTTCTTCTTGACCATATTTACGGGGTTAGGGATATATGCGATGTCCTCATCCATATCTGATGCTATTGCCTCTATTGCTGCAGGCGCTTTTCCCTTTCCGTGAACATTAATTTGTGACAGGAATATCAATAAAACTATGAGAATAACTCCAAAACCCTAAAGAAAAGAGCATAATAATATTACATTTTTCTTCTATCTAATTTGTACAATTACAATAAGGTTTACCTTTACTAAAGAATGAGTGGGAGTAACATTGCCCCCTTTGTCATCATGTGGTGGATCCATTTTGTCATATGAAAAAGATTAAATATAAAAGCTTCAGCGAAATGAAAGCAATAGACTTAACAAAAAAAACATATTAATAAAATGATATATTAGAGTCATAAATTGGAGGTTAGTTTAAATGGTATATAGTACTTACCACCCCCATGATAGTAAATTTTTTTTGTATATATGCGATTCAAATGGTAATCTATTAGTAGTTCTTCCCCTGCACTTATTGATTTTACCGCACATACAAAAACATGATTCCACTCACATGCCTTGAATATGCAATTGGGTCTCTTATTAGTTAACCCAGGTCACGTACTATTTATAAAACCTACAATATTCCTTGTTGTTTTTGGCCTTCCGTCAATGTACACAACAAATCTTTTACTTTGATCCTTTTCTTTCTGTTGTATATAATTTGGTGATAATGCATACCTACGCATACTTTTTTTATATCGAACAATCCACATCCAATTATGTAATTGTAACAAGGTCTGACAAACTCCATCAATTAAATAACTTTGTTGTAACATACATTTATGCCATCCATGGAAAATAGGCCCAAACCATGTAACGATGATGGAGCTATACGATATATCCTCTCATTAACACAAAAATCAGTGTTAAATGGAGGTAGTTCCCTGGGTACCCATTCTTTCTGAAGATGTGTGTATCTCAAGGGCACCTTAATGTCATCTTTAGTCTCCTCGTCATAAGAACATGACATCCCTTCGGCAAGGAAAAATTGCATGCGTTTATTGAATTTTCCTCTAATATTTTGACCTCTAGTTGATCTCCCTATTTTAGGTCTACTACATGTCTCACTTTCGTCTTCTATTCCTACATTTCCCTCACTCGAGGAACACAGGTCTGAAAAGTACCTATTAGGTGGATCTTGCAGTCCATAAAATGAGAGATATAGTTGGTAAGGAGAGAGATATTTTTCTAAATGAGGGTAATGTTGATGATGTAATCTTTGGACCATTGATGTTGAGGGTAGAATTGTTAAATCATGAGCAAGTTAATACCTTATTATTAAACCACTCAATAAAGATGGGCGTAAAGAGAAAGAAAGAAAATAATATACTATTTCTATAGGGTGTATTGACTTATACCTTTCAATCGATGTCACTATGCAGGATCCTCGTAAAAGGGGTTAAATTTCCTGCATATGTGAATCATTTATCTTAAGTTAGCTATAAATTACATGATACGTATGCTACAAATTACATAGAAGGCAACATGAACAATATGCATTCATAATAATCATTGTATATTTTGAATTCCTTACCTTTACTTTATGTGTGCTATGTAGGATTGTCAAAAAAAGGGGTGACCATGTCTGTAGTCAATTACCCATTTTCACAAAGGGTGACAATCACACAAAATATATGCATGTAATCAACACCAAAAATTGAGCATCATGAGCAATACATTGGTAATTTGTTAAACACTAAATACATTAAATATACAAGTAATAATTGAAACACATGTATCATAAATCACATATGTTGTAATCATTATAAATGAACACATTAAATTAATTGTACCATGGCATTAGAGTTTAATACAATAAATTAATTATGAAAACATATAAGTCAAATGATTTTTTATGAATAGATCAATATTACCATCATCATCATGACCATCATCGTCATCATCGTCATCAACATGATCATCATCATCACCACCACCACCGCCACTACCACCACCAGCAGCATCGCCATCACCATCATCATCACCACCACCACCACCTCCTCCTCCTCCTCCTCCTTCTTCTTTTTCTTCATTTTTTTCTTCTTCCATCACGTTATACTTTACTGGCCTTCCTCTTGGATCATGTCTAAAAACAAATGACTAGCCTGATTTTTGTGGAACCTCTAAGTAAAACACTTGCGCACAATGGCTTGGAAGAACATAGGGCTCATCTCAAACTGGCTCAAATGACCTTGTATTAATCATTGTAAATCCATTATCATATTGAATAATAGTTCTACCAGGATCATTTTGATTCAGTCATAGCCTATACCATTTGACGACAAATAGAACTAATTTGAAGGATTCAAAGTCGCACTCAAGTATATCATCCAAAATTCCATAGTATTGGTTTTGAGATTCTTAAGGATGCATGTTGTTTGTAGATGAAATATTAGTGACCTCAAAGATTGCAGTTATCCCAGAATCACAATTTTTCTTCGCGTTGTCCAACTTTTGTATGCAAAATTTATGGCTATGGTAGTACATAGCTTTGTGGTGCTTGACCTGCAATTTTTCAAACATGTGAAAATCATTTGCATCGTGAGTCGATATTAAACATATGGGTTGTGATTAATAAATTTATATGTACATGTCTACCTCTTAAACCATTTTCTAGATCAATCACCATTGGCATAACATTGAAATCTCCATTACGATGAGCTTCTTTAACCAATGAAGCAACACCTTCCCATGTTAATGAGTGACCATTTTGTTGACATAGTTCAATCCATACCGTCATCCAATCAAGATTGTTTACAATATACAAATGTAGTGCATCCCACTCTCGACCAACTGTATAAAAAAATAGACCACTTACAAACAAATTCAATTGAAGATTTATAAGAATTAATTAACGACAATAACATCTTATAATTATCTCTCACTTTCCTCAATCTACCTTTCCCCATGAAGTACTCCCCTTCAAATTTGTTAATAGAGTTGGGGTCCCAATTGCGATCTACATGGATTTTTGTTGCAAATTTAGGAAGATATTCACTAATGTACACCATGGTCTACTATACCATATATCCCTCCACCATAGAACCCTTAGGATGTCCTCTTTGTCAAACCAAACCCTTCAAAAATTTCAGGTGCCTCTCAACCATCCACATTGCCCGAGTTTGTACAGGTCTTCATAATTCAATCTCCTCAACTTGATGTATGAGGTAGTGTTCATGTGCATTGAAAAAATTAGAAGGTAAACACTTTTGCATTTCACACATAAGATGATGAATTTTTCTCTTCCAATCTTTTATATCTTCTTTATTAATTTATTTCGATGACAACCACCTAGAAGAGATTCAACACGCAAAAACATAGAAATGAGACTTTACAAAAAATATACAATAAATTACTGAAAAGGTAAAACAAGTCACAAATATAATATTTATACAACAAATCTAACAAATAACGCTTCTAACCTCATGTATTTTCCAAGATCATATATAACTTGTTTGGCACTGTTGTCGAAGTGGTGTGGGAGAGATAGAGGTAGATCGTACTCCAATAATTATAAAATGATATTTTCAATATTTTAGAAAATAATACAATGAAAACTACATGCAGTATACAAATATATAGAGAATACAGAATAACATGAATTACCTTGTCAATCGTGTGTTTTCATCCTTGGCCCAAATTCACTTTTCTTTGATATGGGATTATTTATGTTCGCAATAAATCCTGTGGGAAATTGAATTTTTTGTATGACTTCTTTTATAACATTGCTTTGTTGCTCCAATAATAACGAAGGAAGG
The DNA here is from genome assembly GCA_018584345.1 of Thuja plicata. Taxonomy (NCBI): domain Eukaryota; kingdom Viridiplantae; phylum Streptophyta; class Pinopsida; order Cupressales; family Cupressaceae; genus Thuja; species Thuja plicata. The sequence continues at coordinate 401,144 of MU228456.1, read as the reverse complement.
GCACTTATATCAATATGGTTTCCATTGTTATTTGATCGAATGACATTTTTCAATGCATGGTTGGAATCTTCAATGTCACTATAAATTTTAACAATTTTTTCTTTATCACGCCTTCCGTCCAATAATTTCCATAATGTCTTCGTTATATTTTTTCTAATATGCATAACATCAAACAAATGCATGATTGGGAGGTGCTCGTAGTATGACAACTTGCTAAATTTTCTAGGGTAACTTTTTAGTCCTTTTGTAAGTTGGTCATTGATGCCTTGACGACCTTCATGAGCATCAATTACATCATCAGTAAATAAAACACAATATCAAAATATAAATTAAAAAAAAAAACCATTAGATTGAATGACATTACCTCGATGATTTATTCTATTATATTCCAACTTCCATAGGCGAGGTGTCATTCTTTGTGGCTTTGATGTAGTCTCTTCTTTCCCATTGAAAATATGTTTTTCGGTAATTCTATACTTATGATTTATGTGGAGAAAGTTCCTATACTCATTGAACACCTGCTTTCCTAAACTTTTTGAATGACGAGATTTCATCTTTGGACCACAAATTGGATATGCAAATTTTCCCTTTGTCTGAAGACCTATAAGATCATGTATAATTGGATTAAATATATTGATTTTGATAATTACAATTATCATGCGCAAACTTAGACATACAACAAAAATGTGTTAGCACTATAACATACAATAAATATTTGTTAACAATACAACATACCACAAAAATATGTTAGCCTAGGGGCATCATGTATTGTCCATACAAGCATTGCATGGAATTGAAACTATCTTTGTCCTATCGGTCTAGAGATGTCATAGATAGTGACCTCAATCTATAAGTCCAACAACTCGTTGATAAGGGGATCAATATATACATTCATATCTTTAACTTGGTACTTACCTTGTTGACTGAATAGAAATATAATTATTATGGTCATTTTGATGTGGTATTTATAAATAAATTTAGATGACTATTAAATGAAAAAATACCTGAAACAATCATTGCTAACATTATGTGCTCCCTCTTTATGGACATCCAAGGAGGAATTTTATTGTTGATAACAAAAATAGGCCACACCGAGTAAACAGATCTCATCTCTCCAAATGGATTGACACCGCCTGCTACTAATGAAAGCTTGAGATTACGAGGTTCTTCTTTAAAGTGTGGCCAAGTTTCCTTTATGTCCTTAAATTCAAAACCATTCACAGTCATTCGCATAATGTCATCTTGACTTCTATTGCATGCATGGTAATCTATAAATTATGTCAAGGTATTGCACCTGAATAATCATTGCAGACGTGGAATAATGAGAATATACTGGAGAACCTTGTGAGACACCTTTTTCGTTATTTGATCTATTTGATATATACTAATATGACAATCCGGGCATTTTTTTGTAAATTCATGTTGTTTATGATATATAATATGATCATTGGGACATGCATGTATTGTTTGATACTCCATCCCAATATCTTTCATACTGGCAGATAATTCTCAGTATGAGCGAGGTAGAATGTTTTATGGTGGTAACAAACACTCACCTATCAACCTATGACAAAAAATATAATTAATGGTACATGATTCACCCTTTGTTAACAATAAGGAAATTATGACTAAAATAGGTGAAAAAGATGACATATATGACATACCTTAACATTTGTGACATTGTTGCGTTGGATAAACCATTCAAAACCTTTAAGTTCACCAACAACAATACAATGGAGAGAAGATTTATTTGGGATCCTTTGTATAGGGTCTCATATGCCTTCTCAAGTATAGGTAAATCAAGGTAATCTTCATCATTGTGATCAGCTGCGCCATTACTATCATCTTCAATTGTATTCTCTGGCACATGATTAGCTGCAATAATACCATCATCTTCAATTGTGTTCTCTGTCGTAGGATCATCTTCTTCCATGTAATCATTACCTTCTCTTTGGATATTCACACCTCCATGTTCCTCCACTTGGAAATTCACATTCTTTGGGTTGTTATGGTCCATAACATGTAACCTAGGGTGGTTGACCTATATCAAAATGATGACCTTAAATTAACCATGACCATGATCTCATCATCAATTGATTTCTTATGTATATAAATTATTAAAACAATATGTTGAAATACTTACCAATGGACAAAAATTGTGCCCCCGTTCAATTTGACCATGTTGTATACAATATTTCTCAGTTGTTTTGACTAAAAGTCTCAGAGTCTTTAAGCCCTTGCAATTTTTGCAGGGACAATAACATTTTCCATCACCTTTTATTTTGAACTTATACCACAATATAGCAATTGTCTCCTAATTATTTTGTTTTGGGTTTGTATTGTTAAACATGGTCTTTCTTCATAGGAAAATATTCAGGCTATAATTATACCAAAAACTTGTCTCCCATACTCTGAATTAAGATATTAATGTTGTAATCCGTCAAATATAAACATACTAGAATTAGTACTATCTTGTATAAAATCAAGTGTAATTCCATTAAATAGATTTTGACTGCAAAGCATTGTACATTTAATCTAATCATGATTCATATTTGATAGGAATGCTAAGAATATTACTTGTTGAATTATATAATCATTCTCTCAAATTTTAAATGGAAACAATCCACTAGGGAATTATTAATACAAACAATCCATCTTGTATAAAATCAACTTATGGACACGATCCACTGGGGCATTATTAATACATGACCAAATCTCTTCACAAAAATCTATAACTTTGGAATTATAAAATAAGAGTTTAGAGGAAATGTTCTACTAATTTATAGACCATTCCTATGGTTGGAATGAGAGTTATGTATTTTTCAGCTCGAAGGTATATACACAGGTGACAAACATGCAGATTTGACCAAGCACTACTGGAAACTTGGCCCAACAACAAATGGACTTGTGATGATTTTCACAATAGTACATATGTTGTTGGGTAAGCTCCCAGTATTACTTAGGCAAATTTGCATGTTCATCACCTGTGCATATACCTTCTCTAATAAACTCTTATATACAGGTGAAGGTTATATATTTTTTATATGTTGTGTGTGTGTGTGTGTGCGCGTGTGTGTGTGTGTGTGTGTGGAAGCAAAATCACCTAAGCAAGTGAATCAAGGTATGATGCTCCTCTCGTAGACATGCTTGCAATATCTCTGAAACTGACTGCTTATCCATCATCAACAAGTGAAGAGGAAAAAATCACCATCATTGCTTATTCTAAACATCCTATTGAGGGATTGTAGTAAGTTGGTAACTCTAACCAACTGTGGAAAGGGTAGGCCTTAAAGTCTACACTGCTAGTTGTGCAAAAACAAATTCACAAAAACAAAATTTTACTGAATCTCCAAATGCAAGGTTATAGATTCATAAAAATACCAACTGATTCGAGGGAAATAACTACTCAGTTCTTTTTTCTTCTTTTTCCTTCTTTTTTTATGCTATAAATGTGAAGGTCTCTATTGATGTTTTAAAGAAACCCACTATAAGCCATAGACCAAAATCTAGACTTAGTCTTGGCACTCACCACTTAGTAGCCCAATCATGATATTAAATTCCATATTCAAGAATATGAAAATTACTTATGCACTACTAACTTAACTCCAAAATTGGAGTATGAATTCTCGACTACTCCATGCTAAGTGGTGAATGATATCAATGATGTAGTTGGTTGGTGAATGCATTCAATAATTTGTCTTGTGTAGGTGTTCTCCATTTTTCAATAATATAAACTTCAAGGTTCTATTTACAAAGACACTTTTATTTAGTGGGGTCTTGGATTATTTCTAATGATATAACATATTTCCTACACCTAGACCCTACACACCTACTCAAGGCCAATGTTTATGCAAGATATGTAATACACTCTATATGGACAAATTGATGGCAAAATTTATAAATACTATATGAATTTTCAGCCAATGTTGTCATTAATATGTAACAATGCCAAAGTAATCTATCAAGAGCTATAATCTCAATACAAAATAATATATCATATCAACCCACAAAGGGTCTAGCCAAATTTCAACAACTAAAATATCAATATGTGAAAAAGCTCCAAGATTTGAGGAATCTTTTCATGTAGATATTCCAAGAGTATCCAGTTCCATCGGTACTATGTGTCATCCTAGTGAACTAAAAATGAAGCTCCAAAAGCAACAAAGCAGTTTGAATGCTACAACATTTTTCCTTCCCATTTGAACAAGATAGAGTTAGTTTTCAATTTATTTGCGTCCTTACAAGCATTTTATGTAATGCAGTTGATTGTCAAATTCTTATGAACTATAACAAGCCCTTTTAGTAGGGGAAGACAAAAAATTTAATTCTATTTCGAGTAATGCACTACAGGGCCTCCTTTTTTAGCTCTTTAATTTATGTATATTATCAATATATTTCAGGTGCTTGCACTATTCACTTAAAAAATATTCATTGAAGGGGATAAGGGTTTTTCAAATGATGATTCAATTTTGCTTATGAGCAGGAAACACTAATTGATCAGGCACAAAGAGATTTACAAATTACTGTAAAAATCTTCTAACAATCAATGAATAGATCATGCTTCCAAGTGGTGTCAAAATTTTCTATTTTACTTGGTAGATTCGTTTAGAGACAAAATTTATATACCTTCCATTTGACAACATAAATAAAGTCAGATTTGCTCTTATTATAAAGTTGCTTTTGAAAACCCAATTGTACAAGTCAAAACTGGAATACTAGAGTTGGACTACCAAATATGCGCTTGGCAATGATTGCAACTAGTGCTTTTAAGAAGCACGCGCGTGCGCACACACACACAGCCCAAACTCAAATGCCAAGATCACATGCACATAGTAGTTGCAAAATAAAATTTATCTGCTTCAGTTTTGGCTTTATATTTTTGTTATCATGTAGTTAAATTCAATTGTGCCTAAATAGATTTTGAAACCACAACTTTTCTTGCTTTTATGTACAAGATTCACTTTTGATGCATTAACGAGATGACGAAGGCATGGGAATGGTATCGAAAAGAAGAGATAGAGGATTAAAAAAACAAAAAGATTGGAGGTTATCATGAAATAGAAAGAAATGAGCAGAAATCCATGGGTAAGGAAACCTAAGAAAAAATAAGGGAAGTGCAAGGCTAGCAAGATGGATATGACCAATATGTAGGAAAATCTTAGGTCCAAGCAAAGAAGAACATACATATTTCAAGGTATGATTCCTTTCCAAATTGGAAATATGTTCAATTCACATGTGGCTTTGACCAAGGTATGAATTTTTGCACACAAGCTCATTTATAATTGTTACTATCACCTATGTATACCTCAGCAATTCCAGATGTGTCAAGGTGATTCTGGCTAGCAGTGAACATCGCTTTCCAAGTAGTTTGTTTTGCATTTGAACATTAATTATGTACACAAACCTTAACCCTTTAATCATTTTCACTTCGATTTGTTTGATGAGTCAAGAAACAACAAAGAAATGCATTCTTTGTTTCGGGTAACAAGGTTAAAAACATATAAAGCTTCCATGCTATATTTGTTGGGGATTCTAGTCAGTATAAATGTGGAAGTTTTCTCACGATAACCTTGGATGTTATAGAGTAAATTTTAGCATTTTTGCTTGATCAAGAGGTGATCTCGCTGCTTCTACACTTATAATTAATTAATATATGTTGCCAACGAGTGTACTTGTGTTGTGTGAATAGAGAGTGCAAACTATTACAATGAATTTATTTTATGATTTATGTTTTAAGATCAAGTGATTTAGCCTCTTAGGATTTCCAAAGTTTTAATTTGTTTTGATACTTAAATGTGTGGTTTAATGATTGTTTTCAAAACTTGTTGGTTAGAGATAATAATGGCAACCAATTTTGGGGATCCACATTAAGTGATTTCATGTTGAATGTGTTTGGGGTTGATAGGTTGTGTACTATAGATTACCCAATTTTGAATTTGGAGGATGTGTGCCAAGTGTGTGTGATATTTGAGATCACTTTGGATGTTGTATTGTGATGTTTTAGGTCCCCTTGATCTCCTAAATAGGACTTATTTCACCAAAAATTATGTTTTTGTGGCCGAATGGTCGGAATTACCCATTGTCTCTTGTTCTAGCTGACCTAATTGATATTTTGTAATGATCCTAATGATATACATAGAAGATAAAACTGATTATGAATTCACACATAGTGTGTGTGAGTTATGGAATATGCAAGTTTAAGGAAGCATCAATGTGTGGTGGAAGTTGTGGAGCCAAATTAACAAATGATTTCTTAAGACATCTTATAAAAAGCTTCTCTATTCTAAGGAGAATTCCATATGTACTATGTTGAAGACTCATGATTTGTAATTTATTTCATGTATAATGTGTTGTGATAGTTAGTCTCCTCTAGAGTTCCTTTGAATCTTGCTCAAATATATTAAATCTTTGCAACAAGTCATTTTTATCTTGCCCTAAAATAGTGGGTTTTGGCTACAAGTCTGACAATGAGCCTCTTGAAATATTTTTCATATATTGTGAGATATTCTCACCATGATTGTTATTTAATCGGGTTTTCACATAAATATGGTGTTCTCTTGTACATTGGTGTTTATTGTTTCTTTCATTACTATGAATTAAAGTCATACATTTTGGGATTAAAGTAAAATGTATAAAATTGTTAAAGACTGATTCACCCCCTCTCGATCTTTGAGTGTGTTTAACACCATCTTGTAATTTATTAATTATTTATTTTTCTATATTTGAGTTTGGATTGAAATATGGATCCAAAATGCTCATAGATGTAGCATGTGGGTTCACAATTAATTTGAGACATTCAACCAAAGATTCTATGACCCTTTTCAACTCTTCTATATCTCTTCTATTTTTTTCTGTTCTTTTGACCATCTCGTTCACCACAAATTTGAAACTATGAAAATCCCCATCCTTTGTAAGGGGTCCCAAGTATAATCTACTCAATTAAAATTTAGCTTTGGTAGCCTATCTAGGATGTTTTTTAGTAGTAGGTTGTGCAGTCTCGACAAATAACTCTTCTCATTTCTCATCCTCTGCTAATACGACTATATTTTTAAATTATTTAGCCTCTAGTGTTAGCTATAATATTTCTCTTATGATATTATCAGGAGAAAATCATACAAAGAAAACCCTACAAAACGTTCTGATTTCTATCCAATAATCATAAACAAACCCTACAAAACCTTTCTGATTTCTATCCAGCAAAGCAATGATATTGATACATTTTGGAAGAACTTTATGGTGAAATTTATGTCTTTGATATGTCCTAGCTTGAATAAAGACAATATGAAAAGAAGGACATTTAATTCAAGGCCAATATCTTTGATTGTGTCTTACCTGCGAGCCCTCACTTCAATATCTCGTGTTGCAATGGTGATTAAAGCTTCTGGCTTGTTGTTTTGTGCATCACTTCAATATCCCTCATTATTTTATGCCCTATGTCACCTTCATGTTTTGTGCCCTCCACAGTCTCTGGCGCGTAAGACTACTGCTCTATGGAGAAACATAATGAATAGATGGGGAAACATAATGAATAGATATATACTTTTTTTTTTAAGTTATGCCCGTGTTCATTGTAATTCTGACGAACACGGGCATGGATTACAAAAAAATCAAAATTTTCCTTCTATAATCCGACCAAGCAAAATAATTTTAATGCTTGGTCAGAAATGTTGGTAGGAAATGTTGGTCGGAAATGTTGGTCGGAAATGTTAGTCAGAAATGTTGGTTGGAAATGTGGGTCAAATGTACTAGTGCATTATGGCCTTGACCTTCTTGGGGTCTATCTCTATGCCTCATCATGATACAATAAAACCCAAGAGTTTAATTGATGTAACTTTGAAGACACTCTTCTTTGGGTTGAGCCTTAGCTAATACTTTTGGAGTCAATTGAATATACATTCAAGGATTCTGAGGTGACCACCTCTTGTTCTTGATTTTCCTAGAATGTCATCCACATAATCATGTCATGGAAGATGACAATCATGGCTCTCTGATAGGTACATACGACATTCTTTAGACCAAAGGGCATGACATTGTAGCAGAAGGTACCCCACGAGGTTGTGAATGTTGTCATATATTGATCTTCTTCTGCAATACATATCTGGTTGTAGCTAGAGAAACCATCCATGAGTGACAACATCTCATGTCCAATTGTAAGGTCCACTAGCATATCTATGTTTGGCAACGAAAATTCATCCTTAGGACAAGACTTATTAAGATCTCTAAAATCTATACATATTTTGATATCACATGAAGGCTTAGATACAAGTACCATATTTGAAATTCAATCTGAATAATCAATGGCACAAATGAATGTAGCATCTAACAATTTATCAAGCTCTGCTTTGGCCAACATGGCCACTTTTGGGTGCATTTTTTTAGAGCTTCTGCTTAACTAGTCTAGCCTTTGGATCAACTACAAGATAATGAACTACCAGATTGGGGTCTAGCTCAAGAATGTGAGCATAAGACCATGCGAAGTTAATGGAGACCTCCTTAAGGACAGACTCAAGTCATTTCTCCAGTCTCTGACAATGAGGCTACAATGTATATGATTTGTGGACATCCTTCCGTCCCCTGGTTGACATGCCTTGTCTCCTCAATTAGAATGGATGATTGACTACTTTGGCTGATAATCACGAATAAGAGGAAGAGGAGAGTCCTCATCCTATAGTGCCTTAGAGAGGATTTCACCAGAGGATACATCCTTTATCTTTTCTTTTTTAGATTCAAGAAGTGCCCTAGAGGGGTTTTCACTATGAGACTCGTGTTTTTGTTTTTGCGACTAAGGCTCTCCTCTTACTCAAAATATGCACGAGGATCCAACTTTTAGACATATGTAGAATCATGCCTCTAGTCCTGCTTCTATTTTGTTTCTCCCATTTATTCTAGGAGTGCATCCTTGCTTTGGAACACATCAATATGGGCGACGCTTGATTCATCCTAGTCTATGAGCTCAAGATGTATGAGTGGGAGGTCAATGAAGATAATGTAGAGTTGGTGAAGGATGAAGTCTCCTAAAAAGGTTTGATCACTAAATATACCATCATATGATCTCTTAACTTCCTCTTCAGGAATGTCTTCGACCTCAACGACGTCACCTTGGACATTTAAAAAGGTAAAATCGGTCTCGTTGGTGCCCCTAGTTGGGGTTAAGCCAAATCCATAACCTTGGTTTCTTGGTCATGGAGTTGGTTCAAGAGGAGTCTTCATGCCAGTTTCTTCGCAGCCTAAGATGCCACCTTGATAGTCCCATTACTCAGTAGCTACTCTATGGGATTTGGGATAGTTTTCCTTGAAGTAGTCAAGGAGTGTGTTGTCAAGAGGTGAAGCCTCTTGGTACAACCATCTATTTATGTCCACCTCTGTTTCTTCTCCATTCAAGTTCCCACTAGAAAGGAACATTGATTTCCTAATTTGCTTGATTTGAGGTTCTTTATGTTTTGTCTGATCTTGGTGGGAGGGACATCCTTGAGTGTGGAGGTCAATGGGAAATTCCCTTACTGCAAATGCATCTAATAGGTTGTATTCCCCACAACCCTTGTCGTTGATCTTGACGGCGGAAAGAGTGGATGCAAGTATGGTTTATGGATCATGGTAAGGGTTGGAAGAGCTAGCAACAAAAGTGCCAATGTCAATTCCAGAATGATGGGTTGAATGGGGGAATGAAGATTCTAACGTATGATAGTATGCGAAAGGTTGAGGATCAACATTGAATGGTGACTTTAGTACCATTGTGGGGTGATGACATGTAACTGATTAAATGATTGACTATATTAAGTTGAAGATGATGCAAGACATTAAATCAGTTAATGGTTTGTATTGTCATTAATGTCAACTTGATATCATCTGTATGATCATGCCAAAGA
>MU228456.1:366471-390259 GCA_018584345.1 Thuja plicata | reverse complement strand
GATACTTAGTGACAACCTATGTATTGAAAATCCTCTAACAAGGTCGCACTTAACAGTGTGTTTGTAACCTTTAACAGGGTTGGCTCCTAACATGGCTCACTTCAGAAGAGTGAAAATTTGGGGTACCGGTCCTAGTGGTTTTTTCCCTTCACAGGGTTTCCACGTTAAAATCCTTGTGTTATGTGTGTATGGTTAACTACTTTGGTGTTTTACATTCTACATATGCATTTATGGATTGACTAGTATACTCTGCATATTTACTGAGTATCGGTAAATACAGTTTACTGCTTATCGGTTATCAAGGAGAAATATGACAGACAAGGTAAACCAATAGATAGTTATTTGTTTCAAATATTTCAAAGGCATGCATCTTGTTGGGACTTAATAATTTGAGAAGTATTGATTGGTGGATTAAAGTTTAAATTGGATAAATTTTTGAGGCCACTGATTCACCCCCCCCTCTCAGTTATTACTAACATGGGGGAATTTGACGCATTGATGAAATGTGGAGGGAACAAATTGCATGGAATGGATCCATGGGCAAGCAAGGAGGATGTTAAATGGAAGATCAAGATCAACATGGCATACCGTATTTTGTATTGTTGGGCCCACTTGAATGGGCAGTGAAATAGTACCCTCAAAGGTACGTTCTAGGTTATCATATGCTTAGATGGTGATGACTTGTTGTGCTATATCATCCTTAGTGTACCCCACCCGTGTCACAAACTTTAAAGTACACAAATTTAGGGTCAAGCCATTATGTGTCATGACTCACTTAATTGCAAAGGAGTTGACCATGACAACAATGCAAAATAGAAGATTATGGTCTTGTGAGATGGGTGGCATGTCAAACAGTTTGAATGATAGGCCATAGGATGGTGATAGGTGTCCCACAAGGTCTTGGAAGTGTGTAGGATCAATGTTGTTTGGGACACATGAATCTCGTAAGGCTTTTGTGAGGATCTAATGGATAGGTGATGTGTGAAGGAGATCTAATACATGTAGATTTGTGCAAACGTATTCCCAAGGTGTTCCAAAAGCTTATATTGTGCAGTGGAGGAAGGTGTGGTAGAAGCACCATCAACATATAATCTTCCTCATCGTGTAGTGACCACACATTGGTTATCTAGGTCTCTAACACAGATCACACCAACAGAAGGCTTGACCTGGGTGACACATCTAATAAGATTGTTGTAATTGATATAAGCATTTGTGTAATATTTACTATCACCACAGTCACCTTGTTTGTTATTTCCTGGGTCCGTGGCTTTTGATTGGTGTTGGCTGGACCTTGCTTGTGTTGTGTTTAGGGAACACATTTTGATAGATTTGTAGGTTTGCATTTGGCGAAGCTTGTGCTGGAGGTTTAACTTTGATATCCTCGTGATCTATGAGATCCTGGATGTAATGCTTCAACTTCATGCATTTGATGGCGGTGTGTCCTTTGACACGATGATAATCACAATACTCGTTCTCCTTATACCATGGAGGTTTAGGAGCAAACTCACCGAATTTTATTTGTGCTATTAGTAATTCTAACGGTGCTCTATGAGTGCGAATTATGAGATTGCAACTCTAGAGACTCAAAAAGACAAATAGATAGATAGAATAAAAAAATGTATAATCACAAGCAAAATCAAAGTAACATATTACTCCCTACATGAGATTCTTCTAGCTAAAACAAGTACAATTCTTATTGAATCACTATTATAGCGCATCTCCTAAGATATATATATAAAAAGAATGGACAAAGGCAAATAAATGACCCATGATTGCCTATAATGATGCCTTGAGCAAGATTAAGAAATATTAGATGAAACAAAATGGAAGGTGCATGAAATGAGACAAGAAGTGAATAAACAAATGATACATTCACTTAAATGCATGTCCTAATAATAGTAAATAAATGAAGATGCTTGCTATAAATAAAGTGCACAAGTATATGTTGGAAAAAGACACTTTGGAAGAAAGAAAAAAAATCTAGTGTTGAAGAATTTAATTCTATTTTTTATTTTAAGGACTAATGTCCTTTAGAAAGCAAAGATTCTCATAATTCAATAAAGAATTAGTTTATATCATTTCCTATATGGGAAATAAAGATAGAAAGATCAAAAAATATGACAAGAGAAATTTTTTATCTTTTGTACAACTAAAATAATAAAAATAGAAAAATATTTTATTTTAGAATATATTACTTACAATGACTTTCAAATGAAATACACAACTTTTTAATTACAACTTTATTACTTCATTAATAAAATATTTTTCTCTTTTTCTAGAAAAATAGAAACATTCTATCATCAAATCTAAAAAGCTAAAATAATAGAATCCCTCTCCCATAAGCTATATAAAATATTGTGATCTATTCTATTTCCAATTCCCCATAACCTATATAAATAAAATATTGTAATCTATTCTATTCTCAAATCCCCAGATTTAAATTAAACAGCTTTTGTATTAAGGCGAGGAAGCGTGTCTCGGCAAGGGGCGTCCACGTGGTCGAACACACTGTATGTATGTATATATACAAATGATGCTTCTGCTCCAGTCGTGCCCCCAGCTAAATTTCTGTGTTTTTATGATGCAAGCTTGAATGAGGGCGGTGTTTATGTGGTGAGTGCCTGCCATTGTTGCACCAGTTACTCTTCCAGGTATGCAAGCTTAAAATCACGCGACTTTTTCTTATTGACATCAATTTTAGTTTTCCTTGAGCTATATGCGTGTCATGCTCTGAAAATGTTAACAATTAAGCGGAATGAAACTTCTGTCATGAAATCTGAACTAAAATATGTTTTCTTGCGTTTTCTCTGTCCTTTCGCTAGCTTTGCAAAGCTGTTAATTTTATCTATTGTTAGGGCCTTGTACGATTTCTTTCATATACTGTTAACATATGCTGTAATGCCATGGAAAAACTTAATGGTATGGACTGAGAAATAAATCTCTTCGAACCTTTGTAAAACCCTTTTGTAAATTTTGGATGAGGTTGTGGGCTGCTTTGTAAGGTATTGTGGGATAAATATGGGTTGTATTCTGGCATGGGTTAAGCTTCGGGCCGTATTCTAAAGATTGTTTAATGTGTGCACGACATCTTCTCAACTGTACCTCATGTTCAGTACTTCAATATACCTCTCTAAGTGAGTGCATCGCATCTTCTCAACGTCTCCTGGGGTCATGAGTTCGAAACATGGGTTGTATTCTGGCATGGATTAAGCTTCGGGCCATATTCTAAAGATTGTTTAATGTGTGCACCACTTTTAACTTGGGTTATAATGCACCTCATGTTCAGTACTTCAATTTACCTCTTTTAAGTGAGTGCACCACATCTTCTCCACGTCTCCTGTGGTCATGGGCTCGAACCGTGCTATTTTGAATGTTTTTTATTGTCTTTATACAAAATTTCCTCGGACAATCTTCTCTAAACCCTTATTCTTCTGCTTGTTTTCATAACGCTATATCCTCTTTTGGTGCACCTTTGAAGCTATTGTTGTTTTTCATAAATTTCTACTCCTAATATGCTGTTACATTGTGTCTGTAATTATAACCCTTTTTCTAGTTTAATTGTTTTTCTCTGTTCCTTCTGTAAATTGGAAAATACTCACTCTTACTTGGGAGTAGTGAGTACTTTTTGAAGTGCTAAGTGGCCTCAACCCACCTTATCATTAGTCGTTGGCCTGCGGGAGTTCTCTTGGATTAAATGAATGAAGCTTAATATTCTTTCCATGGATATCTACTCTTCCCTGTTCACCGAGCTTAATCTCTTCATTCTATCATTGTTAGGCGTCACCTACCAAAAGTAATAAATAGATGTTGAGGGAGATATTGAAACCCTCTTCTCACGGAAGCTGTCAAAATCATTCAAATCTTGCCACAGTTCCAAATTGTGGCCCAATTGATATATATAAATTATATTTTTTTTAAAGCTTATTGATTGAAAATTAATATCTCTTAGGTTTACCATGGAACTTGGCTGTAACAATTTAAATGTTGATTTGGAAATCACTTTCCTTCAACAATGTTCAAAATCTTTCAGAGATTTCACCTACATTTCAAAGTAAGAGTACAGATATTTTACTATAAGAGAATGGGTCATATGGTAACAAACCCCAAATGCGAGATGCCAAAATTACCAAAAAATCTGAGTCACAAGACTAAAAGAGAATGGGTCATATGGTAACATACCCCAAAGGCGAGAAGCCAAAAATACCCAAAAAAGTTTTGATTCACAAGACAATCCTAAAACACAAACTTGGGGCAGACAGTGCATCTTTATCTTAGCTTTTAGTACTAATAAGATGATCTATAAACAGTCTACTTTATCATCCAATCAAGGATTTAAGTCAGAATTGAGCAGAATGCAGAGAGCAAATTTAGCAAAGGAACCCCTACCTTTCAATAGTGGGCCCAAGGAGAAGCACACTGTTAAGTGCCAATATCCTCTCCTTCCATGGTGCCAAATGTTAACGCCCAAGGAGGAGGACTTCCCTTTGCTCGGCTTGCGTCAGGATGATTCTAACTTTACTTTTGATCCCTACCAGGAGATGGCTTAAACTCACCTTCCTTTGCTAATGGGTCTCTCTCACCAATCTGGCCAAACCCCGAACTGCTGGGGAGGGCCCCCGTTCACATATGTTTATGGTGGTTTCATCATTGTAATGGCAGATTTCAGTGCGATGCACTTGTTCGTTAACAGTTGTGGTCGTTTCATCTGAGAGGAAGAACGGCATAAGATGACATTTCTTTCAATTCTATGATGTTTGCAAGTCCTTTCTAGCACGAAAGGACATTCCCAATGTCTCTTTAAATAAGGAAAAAAAAAGTCCTTACTAGCATGAAAGGACATTCCCAATGTCTTTTTAAGTAAGAGATATAAGTCGAATTGCCAGGCACGAGAGTGAGGATGGTAGATTTAGCAAGTTCAGTTGGTTTTTGGGGGAAGAATTACTTTTGTCATGGTTTAGAGAGGAAGAACTAGTTTGCTGCAGAGAGGAGGAATGAGTTTGAAAGTAGGTGGATTGTTGTATATGCTCTATCCGAGAGCTCTTTTTGGCCAAGAGAAGTTAGAAGTTGATCATTGACTACTTCCATTTGGCTTTCTTCATGCTGGGATTTTCAGGTTAAAATCTTCTATCAATCTTGTTTGATGTTTCCTATTATCTCATCTTTGTTTCATACAATAACAACTTTTTTCTGTTCTAACAGTTAAAGGATTCTAATTCAAGCACTTTACATAGTCAATTATTTCAATTCGTCAATTTGAAGTTAATTCAAGCTTGAGATCATATTTATGCTAAATTTATAGTAAGAATTGAATCTTGGGAGATTAGACAAATCATAATAGCTTACTTGCCAGTCACCCGAAGTCGAGCAATGTAGCTGTATCGACACTTACCTTTGTACTTGATAGATCCTTTCTTGAATCTCCTTACAAAGCTAGCTTCTTCCTCATTACTTGAACTTTCACTTGATACCAGTCCTTTGTTCTTCATCCTTTTTGATGCTTTGAAGGCAGCTTGCTGTTTTGATGTTGTTCCTTTCTCAGTCCCCTTTTTGTATGTGGTGAAGATATACCATGCAACTTGTCTGTCTTCAAAGTGTCTTGTTCTTTCTTCAATGGTGGAAACTTTCACATCAAATCTCATGGTTATAGATCTTAATAAGTTTTGCACGATTATTTCATCCTCAATGTTTTCTCCAAGACCACTATTATTGCAACAATATTCACTTCGTCCTTCATCTTCCAAACTTTCAAATTTTTTGTAGGTTTGGAGCTTAGTCTTTTTCACCTTTTCATCACCTTCATAGGTCTTTTGAAGCTTGTCTCACATTTCTTTTGCTGATGTGAAATGCATAATTTTGACAAATTTTGATTTAGTTAGGCCGCTTAGTATCACATTTGTTGCTTTAGCGTTGTTTTCATTTGCCTTCCTTCCGTCTTGATCTGTTGGTGGAGTAGATGGTGCCACATTGCCATCCACAACTGATTGCCAAATCTCAAATCCATGAGCCATTAAATAAGTACACATCCTTATGCTCCAAAAGGCATAGTTAGTTTTGTTGAACAAAGGAGTTCAATTTGAAGAGAAACCTTCTTGGTACGCCATGTGTATTGTACGCCATGTGTATTCTAGAGATCTTTCTTCAAGTGGTTTGGATATTTTCAAAGGAACTTGCTCTTATACCAATTGAAGAAACACACACTTATACTGAGAGGGGGTGAATCAGCATAAGACCAATTTTTTTGCTTATTCAACACTTTTAGCAACCACAATGAAATAATTAAAAGCATCCATGCAAATAAGAGACACAAGATTTTACATAAAACCCTTTCGGGAGAAAATCACAATGAATAGCTGCTCGGATCTACTGTCCAAATCCAGCCTCTGCAAAAATGAAATCTTCTTTACAATAATTTGTAGGCACCAACCCTTAAGAGACTGACCAATCGCCTACAACTGGACACCAAACCAGAATGAGAGGCACCAACCTCACGAGCTCTTAGAATGGAAGGCATCAAGCTTTGAATTACAAAATGAATACATGCAAACTTTTTGATCTAAAATATCTTCACAAATCCGCTCAAAACTTTCCAAGTCTTTACAAAATCTCTTTCAGAAATCTTGCATAAGTTCAGTCCAATGTTTTCCACAAAATGAGGTCAAATAGAACTCATAAATTTTGCTTTTGCTCAAATACTTCTTATACATCTGCTTAAATAATCTCTTATTTCTTCTCTTCATACACAAAATAATTCTTGAATTGCCTGTCAAAATAACCCTTAAAGGACTTCTACATATATCCTCCAATATGCACCTCTTCAAAGGATATACCTCTACAAGGTGGTTGGCCAAGGTAGGCATGCAAATATTTTTTATTGTTGTTATTTCTTCGCCCAAGATGGGCACTAGCTTCAAGGAGGTCCTCCTATTGTGAGGTAGAATGGGCAAGTGCAGTGAAATCCGATAGGATCTACCATGATTGATTGATGAATAGAATGTAAATGTAAACCTGCAAAGAAAAACAAGTAAAAAAAAGAATTTTGGGTGATGCCAGACTGCTCTTCCACCTTGGGATGCTTCTACATCATTCTTAGACTCAAGTTGTCTCCCCTTAGTATTTGCAATGTATTATAGATTGTTTTTATGTGTGTTCACTTAATAAAAAAAAGATTTTCCATGATGAAGTATCCTTCATTTTATCTCTTTAGAAAAATTGGTATTCCATATAAAGTTTAATCTAACTTTGGAGGGAATGTTGAAATGGTGATATTGCATTGGAAGGGTATGACTGAGTTTGTTTAATATCATGAATTAGTGTGCTTGAATCAGATTGGAAGCATGGCTATGAATCCAACTATTTTTTCTCTGCACAATAGGTATGGTGATGGCCATACTATAGTTATCAACTTATCGCCTTCTGGGTTTAGTAATAGTTACCCTGCAGTGTGTGTAGTGCTTAAGTAGGACGGCTGACATGCTAACCATATGAGAAAATTGTCTGATATATTTTGCGCTTTAGTGTCAGAATTCTTAGTTATGATCGTCTTCTTATGCTTCTTAACTTTTAGGTGGCTCGTGACTTCCGTCTTAAAGGTGGCAAAGGAGAACACAATGGATATCTTCTCCCCTTGCCCCTGCTCTCTCCCTCTTGCCTCCCTACCCCACTTCTCTTGGAGACATTTTGTAATTCTCACAGAATATGTATTCTGAGGTCTAAGTGTGAATTATTTTCACCATTGAGCAAGTTCTGTCTTCATCTTTCTGCTATTTGAATTCATCTGACACACACATTTCCCTTGTATTGCTCCTAATGTCTCTCATTATCTATAAATTCAATTCCATGTACATTGCACATGGGACTCCATTTCCCTTCTAATCCCCTTGCGAAAGCAATCCTGCCAATCCTGACATCCATATCCAACCAGAGGTAGCATTGCCTATGCTGACATTGCCCTTGGTCAGAGCCTAGGGAAGCCAATTGTTCAACTATCCTTATTCCTACATCTGAGATAATTGGCGTCATTCCTCATGTGAGTAATCTATCAAACACGTGATTCTGTTGTGTCTAAGAGGAAGTTTTTTTGCAATATCTAAATTTAAAATTTGCATGTAAGAAATGTGCTTGAAGGGTGGCATGAAAAGAAAAGTCAGGGTTGTGAAAGCAATCCAGGAATACAAAATTATTAATAATCACTGAACTTAATTATTGCGACTGGGTTGCTAACTGATCATATGTATTGAGACAATTAAACTTTCTGACCATTACCATTAAGTACAGCAAATTTCCTTTTTTTCAGGGAACTGTTAGAATGGAACATCAGAATCTGATAAATGACCACTCAAAAAAAAATGTTAGTAGTGGTATGTCTGGCAGTGATGGCCATAAAGACACAATGCAGGATCTAAGGTCCATAGCCCTAGGACAGCTACTATGGGTCAGGGGTTTCAAATGTTCGTGGTGGCCTGCACAGGTGAGTTTTGTCTTGTTTATAGAGTCACCCCAAAAGGATTGATATAGATAGCCTTAACTGGTAAATTCTACACTGTATGGCATTTTGCTTACTTTTTGATGGTGCATCTGCAAATACTTTCTTGTTCGATTTATATATGTCTTATTTATGATGCTTTACAGGTGGTGGATGAGAAAAACATAAGTGAAAACATCATAGTTAATGATAGAGTTGAGGGTGGTGTTCTAGTACGGTTTTATGGGAGCTACACTTAGTTTGTATTCTTGCCCCTTATGTTGGAAAAAGATTCTATAGCTCTAGTAATTTTCTTTATTTATTTTTCTGGCTATGTGCTGTTATTCTTGTCTTAGCTTGTGAGTAGAAAATGTTTATATCTTGCTGCAGTGCATGGGTTAATCCATTCGCAGATCTAAGTAAATTCCGGGAAGTAAGAATCAGTCTATTCAAATTTCCTTAACCCTTAGTTTATTGATTTCTTCACTTTGCAAGCACAATTGCTTATTGAAATACGTGATAGGAAGGCAGT
This sequence comes from Thuja plicata, assembly GCA_018584345.1. Taxonomy (NCBI): domain Eukaryota; kingdom Viridiplantae; phylum Streptophyta; class Pinopsida; order Cupressales; family Cupressaceae; genus Thuja; species Thuja plicata. The sequence goes on along the minus strand of MU228456.1, from coordinate 381,266 downwards.
GGATATTTTCTTTTGTGATTCTCTTGTTCATACATCACTCTTATTTATAAATCTCTTCTTTGCATACAGAGCTTCATAGAAAATGGTTCTGATCATGTAAAGGCATTTGAAAAGTCCTTGGAAGAGGTACTTTCTCTTGATTTTGTTAATTGATGTAAAGAATATGATTAATTTTATAGTTCTTTTGCTTATGACTGCACAGCTGCATAGTTTGTTGATGGTCTCAAAAAGAAAGATTATTGCTATGAAATTTGGGTTAGCTTTCAGTTCTGTAGACATTTTGGCATTTTTTCCATTTTTTAGAACTGTAGGGAAGCCTCAGATGACATTGTCTAACTTGGTTTGTATTCCTGCAAATGGTTCCATGGGAATTTTGTAATTTGTTTCCAGATTTTGCTTCACATTGATGTTAACAAACCCTCTGATCAAGAGGATGGGATGCATAAAAATTCTGCAACTTCATCTCAGTGTAATACGTCTACTGGAGGTTAGTTTGTTTATCTTATTCTCAATTTATTTTCCTATAGGTTTTCCTTTTCCTTCTTTGATTTTCAATTGTATCAACTGTTCAGTATGTTTCTTTTAATGGTCAAACAGAATTATATTAGACCCTGACCTGCCTAAACTATACCAGACCTAATTATACCGGGGTGGCTCAGACAAAGTAACATGGTAAATCAAAACATTAACACACTTGGTCCGATGACAATAGAGTTGGTTTGAAACTAAGCAACCTAATGACTATAACATGTTATAGGCCTAATTAGTCATCACTAGAAAGTTGAACATATTACCTTGAAAAGACATGTCCTATCAAATATGCCCCTTAAATCTGCATGTAAATAACTAATCACCCTATTTATTCATTCTTGCCGATCAGTTTGTATATTATTATATTTAATATTTCAATATGTAAATTTATATTTACTCAGTGTAACTATTAGATATACTACTGGTGGTATCTGAGTTGACCGTCCTGTAACTTCTGCAAGATTATTGTTCATTGTTTCCCATGAACCTCATATTCATCGTTTAGTTTAATTTTTATTTGTGATTTAAAAGAAACAGTTTTTTGGCATGTGGCTGGATAAATAATTTTTCAGTTTAAAAAACATAATTTTTCAAAATGTTCTCTAATTATAGCATTTAGATTAAAAAAGAAAAAAGAAAATAAATAAACGGGGAACATATATATATATATATATATATATATATATAACAGCTAACTCGACTAACATTAAAACACTACTATTTTCTTACAAAAGAATATGACACACTGTTCCATGACCAAGAAAGATTAACCAACTTATAAAAAAAGCCATAGTTGACAGAAAATGTAAAAAATGAAGCACAAAACACAAGTGATAATTGATGATTTTTCTATTTATGGCACGTTCAAAATAGAGCAATATGGCTTCTATTTATGGCATATGTTGAAAATAGAGCAATAGTTTGGTAGTCACACTACATCTACTTGGTGCAATTACACTTGGAAAATAGACATCATCATATTGGTCTTCGTTGAGAAGATCAACATCATCAATTGGTTCATTAGAATCACAAGTAGCATTCACACAATTTCCACTAGGCATACTATGCATGTTTGTTTAATAGCTTCATGCCCATCATACCGAATCAAGACTCAAGGAAATTATTGAAGCATTCAAGTCAAGATGCTTTGGTGCTGCATCCAGATGCCTCGTAACTCCCTCCTTCTACTTGACTTGCTTGTGTGAGATGGGGTGCATGTTGGAATGCACAGACAGCTACTATTCTATCTTTTCAACTGCCAAGTGCATGTACAAACAAGTCCATTCAAATCATAGTGACACTTATAAGGCCTGAGGTTATATTTATAAGTACTTCCATGCATGTGGGACAGTTACCTTTTACCATGGGTGCATGCTTGACCTTTGGCTCCAGCAAGTACACACCTGCATCTCATACACACTCAATCTCCTGAGATGAATCAGTGTGGCTAGGATACATGCAAACTTGAGGCATGTTTCCCATGCATCAAATGCACCTAATCCACACGCTTTATGTAAAAATGTTCAGAAATTTGTTTAGAAGGAAATTCAATCTAAAATGAAAAAAGGGAAGTTATATAAGTTTTTTAAACCCTCAAAAACTATTGTTATAGCTTATATGTAGTTCAACTCACACAGAAATGTATCTATGCACTGTTAGCATTTTAATTTGCATCTTTCAAGTCAAAACAAAACAAAATGGTGCGTAAGGTAAAGCCTCTATTTGAATTAGAAGGGAAATCTCTCTTGTAATAAGAATATAACCCTAGAATTATAAACAATTGGTTTTTGAGTATGCAAAATGCCTGTCTTTTTGGTTCTCGGGCAAGGGATTTCTAAGCAAGATGAAAGATTTTTAAGTCCTTTATTTTAAAGAAAACAACCTAAATGGCTAACAAATTCTCATTTTTTCTTAGTTAAAAGAAGAGATTAAAATGCACGATTACAACACAAAGTTAAGTCCTTTATTTTAAAGAAAACAACCTAAATGGCTAACAAATTCTCATTTTTTCTTAGCTAAAAGAAGAGATTAAAATGCACGATTACAACACAAAGATTGAATTAGATTAAACACACACAAGATATTATGAATTGAATATGGAGATTTGTATACCAAGTCACTAAGTTCAAATTGGTAAGCCCTGCAATACAAATTCTGCAATAACTATTAAACTTTATTCAGCTTACAATATCACAAATTTCAGCATGCATAAGCGAGCTTGAACAACAATTTCAGCAGTAAACAGTCTGTTGCCATATTTTAGTCCCCGTGTGTGAAATTGGCTTTAATAATTTCAAAGTCTGGTTAAAAGTTCATTTTTAAGATTAAGTCTCTAAGTGTCGGGATTTTCAGTTGCCATATTTTAGTCCCCGTGCGTGAAATTGGCTTTAAAACTTTTTTAGTCTGGTTAAAAGTTCATTTTTAAGATCAAGTCTCTAAGTGTCTGAATTTTCAAGAACTGGCCGCTCGTCAGAAATTCGGGATTTAGGTACAATCAAGATTTCGGGAAATGAGTCCTCATGTGTTTTTCGGGTTTTATCCTCATAGCTTGAGTTTAAGTCCTCTTTATTCGGGATGTCGGGAAAATGGTTGCTCATGTTTGGTCAAGTCTTTCAATTAGTTTTCGTCCTTTAGTCCTAAGTCTTGTCGGAATCCGACATATGGGTGGCAAGTTTGAACTTCAAAGAAATGCTAAGTACTCTATTGCGGGAAATTGAGGTTCGAAAGCGGAAATGGAAGCATAGTAAGGGAATTCCCAAATCGGAAATGGAAGCATAGTAAGGGAATTCCCGAATCGGGAATGGAAGCATAGTAAGGGAATTCCCAAAATTTCGAGGGAAGGTTGGGGCCCACACATTTCGAAATTACAGTTGTTCCGAAGAAGATAGAGGAAAACAAATCATCGGAGAATGGAGGAAGTGCAATTCCTGAAATTCCAAAGAACTGCTAGGACCCACATTGCGTGATGTCATGGGCGGATTGAAAGATGACAAAAGAAGTTAATTCAGTAGATTTCCGATTGATGAATGATGAAAAGATTTATTACCTTGGCGGAACTCCTTTGTTCGGGAAAAGGACGTTTGAAGTACGCATTCATCTGAAAGTGACAGGGGGAAGTGCAATTCTCGAAACACCGAAAATGGAAACTCATGAAGGTTGGTCTCCGACATTTGCGAAGTGGAAGATGGGCTTCGGAAAATTTTCATCGTAGCCACTCCATAGGCGGATTCCGAAGGTATGTGATGAAATTCCCGCCTCAATGGAAATGAAGTGTCATTTTTTATCTTCGCAGAAGGCGCAACTGTTAGAAAGACAGAGAATCGGGATTATTGGTGTTAAGGTGCAAATTTCGGAATTCGACAAGTTGGTAATTGCTGTCCCTAAATCTGAAGGCGCCATTGCTTTTCAAAAATATTGCTGACAAAGATAATGATGGGAAGGCCACGTAGCCTTTATTAAAAAATGTCTTTCCATTTTCAAATATTCTCTTATGACATGTATCTTGTAACGGTTTCATTTTATTCTTCAAGAAAACCGTATTGTAATGGCCTGGGTAGGCCAAAGGACTTTAAATATTTTCTTTGAACAGTATGCAAAAGTTCGACAATCTTTGGCCAGAATTCCCCCTGTTGCTGCAACGACTGAGTGAGACTCGAATTTTGAGTCATGGTTGCTGCTCATTAAAATTTTGTTATTATCCTTTACTGTGGGATGGGTGAATATGCGGTGATTCAATAAATTAGTCATTGATGTCAAACTGTGTTTTTGAGAATCTGTGATTATAAGGTGATCTGAGAGTCATTATTTATTGTTTTCCTTCTTTTATGTTCATGCTGTTCGATAGATTTATATCGCTTGTGGGTACACTTCACATGTAATCTTCATGGTCGTGGAGGTGCATTTGCCGAAATAATTGGGGTGATTATACTGTGTTTGATTTCCATGGTCGTGGGGATTAAAGTGCAGCAATAGATTTTACATTTCAATATTTGATTTTATGCCTGAACGTGGATGTGTCAGAGTGATGAACAGTCATTAGAAGCCTCCCCCGCTCTCTGGTTAAGAGCATACCCTTTAATATTCAGAAAATACCAAAAAACATATTCTTTGAAGATTTGTCACAGGGAGCTGTACCTGTAAAATTCAGAGATCAAGCTGTTGTTCTTTTATTTCAGTTTGTTCAACTGTTTGTTAATAGAGAGGCCTTTTCCGAGGGTTTGAGTCAATATTATAAAAGGGCCAATCCGTTAACTAACACAGTCTTAAAAAGATATCATTTTATCCAAATCAGAGTGCATAAAGCTCTTATTATAAGTTCTTACAATTCTTTTGCATGATAAATAAATAAAAAGCAACTGTAGTTCCCGACACTAGATATAGTTTGCTTGCAATTTAAGCAAAGCTTAAATACAAAATTGTCCTCACATATGTCAACAAAAATTAGGAATCGTCAATCCATGATCAAGACGATTTACATGACAAATCATTCATCTTGAATTGCTTGAATAGGTTCCCATGATGAGTATTGTAGGTGCTGGAAGGATGAAAACATGTGATGATTTTCAAACAACAGCAATGGAGCCCAAAGAATCTGCTAATCAGTAAGATACTGGGAAACTTGCTCCAATGGCATCCTTTTCTGTTTTGAAGGTGAAACTTGGACTTTTCCATGTAGAGAATGTGCTTTTGCATCCTCCTTGCAGTTTTCATTATAATTTGATGTTTGCTTTGTCACTTAAGTGACTTTATCTCTGTAAGTATGCATGCTTTTGAGCCTCTTAGGTGCAAAATTTTGTGTTTTTCCTTTCGCTTTGTCATCCAGCATTTCTAGAGGGTACTTGAGTCACTTAATCTACTTTTTCCTTATATTTCATCACTTACTTTTGACATTCAAGTGGCTAGGTGCATGCATGAGGGGTGAAATGCACTTTTTCAACTTAAAAAAAGTCATTGATCGAATTGGGTGCTTTCCTATTGTACATATTGAACTTTTGGTTATGTTTTTTAATTCGACTCAGCAATTTTCTCTCTATAGGCATGCTAAGAAGGTTGAATGCATTTTCTTATAATATGAAGTGCACCTAAGTTATTAACTCTATATAGGCAGGCTCCAAGAAGGTTGGACTACTTTCGGTCTAATTTTCTATTTATTCAAGTAATTCATTTTCTAACTTGAAGTTGACATTGTCACTTGAGCACTTCTTCTTCATGTTTGAAATTTCATTTAAGTGACCCAGGTGTGCCTCTTTGGGTCTAATTGCACCTTTTTAATTTATTTTTGATCTTACAAGTCACTTTTTCTTCCGATTTGAAGATGGCATTGTCACTTGAAGCGAAAACTTTTTGTTTCAACTTGAAGTTGACTTGGTATGTTAGATATGTGCTCACATATATTATCCTTGGGTTGTTATATTTCTTCCAATGTTTTATGTCTCCTTTATTACAAGTTAACTGCATCTAATTATCAAGTGGTTAACAGAAACAAAGTTTGAAAAACAGAAAATAAATCACACATATTATTCATCAACAAAGACTTGATGATCTTTATAGGCATAGATTCTAGAAGACTTGATGATCTATATAGGAATAGAAGACTCAATGATCTTCCTAAAAACAGGAGATAGATAACAAACTAAACCTATTGACAACAAACTGGACACCTCTACAATCATTATTGACAGATGTTTGAATTCTTTTTTGACACGTACACATCATGAGCATAATTCGGTTATGAATTATTCTCTTAACACTTCCCCTTAATGAATAACTGTTTTTTGATGTACTCTAGCAAATCCTTATTGAGTACACATCATGAGCATAATTCAGTTATAAATTATTCTTTTAACACTTCCCCTTAATGAATAACTGTTGAGCATAATTCAGTTATAAATTATTCTTTTAACACTTCCCCTTAATGAATAACTGTTTTTTGATGTACTTTTAGCATATCCTTATTGAGTACACATCATGAGCATAATTCAGTTACGAATTATTCTCTTAACTCTTCCCTTTAATGACAAAGGGAATCTTGATGTACTCCAAGCATATATCTATTGAGTATTAACTTTATCTTGATGTACTCCTGGCATATCTCTATTGAGTATTAACTTTATCTTTCCCAATGGCTTAGTGAATACATCAGCCATGTTGTCATTTATGTCACAATATTGCAGCTCTATTTCTTGTGATTGAATCTTTTCTCTTACAACATGATGTTGAGTTTCAACATGTCTTGATCTTGCATTGATAAACTAGATTGTTTTACCAGTTTCATTGAACTTTGATTGTCACATTTGATAGCAGCTGCTCCTCCTTGTTCATATTTATATTGAGTATTAACTTTCACTTGCCCTATGGCTTAGTGAATACATCAGCCATGTTGTCATTTATGTCACAATATTGCAGCTCTATTCCTTGTGATTGAATCTTTTCTCTTACAACATGATGTTGAGTTTCAACATGTCTTGATCTTGCGTTGATAAACTAGATTGTTTTAACAATTTCATTGAACTTTGATTGTTACATTTGATAGCAGCTGGTCCTTGTTTGTTCCATATTTTCAAGAATGTGCCTTGTAATGCCCTGCCAAGGAACCCTTGGAACGAAGGGTATATATATATATTAAAACAATAATATAAGCATCATTGACGTAAGTGCATCGTCGTGCAACAATGCATAAGCAAGAATGAAACGCAACAATGATCATTACGCATATATTAAAACAATAATATAAGCATCATTGATGTAAGTGCATCATCATGCAACAATGCATAAGCAAGAATGAAACGCAACAATGATCATTACGCAGTCGTGCACAAGTGGAAGTCTTCATCACTTCCAAGGGTTCCATGACAATTTGAAACACTCAAACGGAACGGAATGCTCACATTCCATGGATTACATCGCAAAAGCCTAGACGACATACCATGAGCTTCGAGGAACCAAGCCGGTCAATAACGCACAACTACCCCAAGAAGAGATTAGGTTGATCCTCGAATACCAACTAGACCAAGGTTCATTTTAAGCACCAAATGAAAAATAAGCTAAACAAGACCATACATGGACTGTGAATACATCAAAATGATCACTAGGATAAGCATCATGAGCCATGAATTGACGTATATAGTGCAAAAATACAATTTTTAATGCAAAAATACAATTTTTAATGCAAAAATACAATTTTTAATGGATGATGTATTTGTGACAAAATATACATTGCCTTCTATATATATAGTTAAATTCTCAATATAAAATAATGTACAACTATATGTTTGATTATAATCATATATAGTAAACAAATTTTTAAATAATAAATAATGTTCAAATGTTACGAAATAATAATGTTATTATGTACATTATTAGTAATATTATTAAGTTAATACTGAATATATATATATATATTATTAATGTTAATAAAGAAAGTACTGATTATGATATAATAAATATATTACTAACAGAAACAGATATATAAATGGAACATATACTATATATATGCATCGGTATTATTAGTATTTGCCGTTAGGTTATATACTATTGCAATGAGTTTTTCTTAACTTCTTATTAAAACAACAATTTTCAACCAATTACAATTCAGTTTTTTTTTTTTTAATTTTTTTTTTTTAAAGAATAGATGTGAAATATTTATGTTATAAAATGATGAAAATCATTTTTCTTCATGCTTATTGGCTAATAAGTTTGGGGTCTTATATACGAATTTTACGGAAACACTATTTCCATAATGCAATTTTTCCGCACACACTACCCACGTTTAAATAAATTCTAAATTCATTCAAGTTCTATTTTTTTTCACCTTATAATATAAAAATTATTTAACATATACTTTATATAATAAATATACAAATATTTATGTACATGTTTTTTAAACATGATAAATGATATTAAATTTAAATTTTTTTTTTTTAATTTTAAAAATAAAATTTTTTAGACAAATTTATTTTTTCATATTATTGTCTCGTAATTATACAAATTTTATATTAAATAATTATTTTTTTAAAATATATTAAATTGATAAAAATTATTATATAAATAAATAATTTAGATTTTTAGTTTACTTAAAAATTATGGGTCACTTCTCTATTATTAGATTATTATTTCTAATAAAATTGTAAATTATTATACAAATTACTATACTTAATTAAATTATATCAAATATTATAACTATAATTATGTATAGGCAAATACTTAGCCACTACGTGACACTTGTTAATATATACATTAGCAAATAGTTGTGTCGACGTCCAAAACATAGTCGACACCCCTTTCATTAGCGACTAGCAAATGGTCGCACTTGCTCAAGTCATATCCCTTCGGGGATTTATAGATGGAGTATGAATTGCTTTCAAGGAAGAGGATAAAAAAATATATAGTCAGTGTAGTAAGAGTCCAAGTCAGCAAGGAAGAATCTAAGACAACAAAGTAAGGAGAATATATAATAGAAGAGAAAATTATATGGTGGGGTGACGGGAACCGTTACAAAAGACTGCAAAGACAATATGCATATGTATTTGGTATTTGATAGATTACGAATAATAAATGATGATCACCGAAGAAGGGAGACAGTCAATACACTCTGTCATAAGTCAGCGAAGGAAGTAAAAAGATTACAGTCAATGCTGGGTACTAGTCACCGTAAACAGCAACCAAGCAAGGTATGGTTCGCAGATGATACATATATATGTTGAATAAATATATGATGAGTACTTTACACACACACACAGACAGATATATATATATATATATATATATATATATATATATATATATATATATATATATAGAATTAGGGAATTCCATGATCATAAGTGAAAGAATACATCTACAAAATATCACCAAGTCATATAGAAGGTATTGTAAAGTCTGGGACCGCTCGAATACCTGTTCATCAGTCCCCAACAGTGGATGGTCACACCACCCGACCACGAGGTACCCTCAGACCCTCCCCACCATACTTGCGGAGATAGCCATATGGCCCAAGCACACACACTGAACAGTCATGCAGTATGGCTTACAACACAATCAATACACCAGTATACATCTATGCACAATGAACACATAAGGGCAGAAGGTCACATCACAAGCATGAGGATGCGAAAGGCATACAACTACTCAAGACAATGCAATGCTTAACACACCAAGAAGTTCACTCCACATGAGGGCATCTTGGGAACACAATGAAACATCATAAACCGGGTACACAACACGTCCATACAAGTAATCCAATAGCATCAATGACACCATGCAAGGTAATTAAACACCACAATAAGAAGCCACTCAACATGAGGGCATCATGATAACACAATCAAACCACTAGGTACATAGACTTGAAGGCAAAGATGGGGAGTAAAATGTCACATTTCATGCATATTTTAGAGTCATCAACATGAAAAACATTAAAAATTTGAGACTTAAGGAAAAAGAACTAGTTTTCGACGAGTTTGAGCATCCAAACTTGCTCAGACTCGGCGAGTTTGGTGAATCTCTAAGACTCGGCGAGTCTCGCCCAAGACTTGGCCGAGTTCGAGTCCGGGCCCATCAAACTCGTGGAGGGTCACCAGGGTCGGGACTTGTTGAGTCTTGGCGAGTCTCGGAACTATGAAAAAGCTGTTTAAAGAGCCAACTACCAAGGAGATGCCACGTTTGGAATAAAGGGATGTGACTCTTCCACCACAAGGAAGAGATATATTTATATGTCAAAAAGATAACATTCAAGGATCATAGAAACCAAGTATATTTAATCTACAACTTCTCTAAGATATTTGAATATAATCTATAAATCGATCTCAAGCAAATCATTCCACAACAAAGCCATTAATCATCACAAGCCCACAACAATCTCTTTTTAAAGTAATTAAATATCATATGTAAATCAACAACAAAAACCATCATCAGCAGCAGGAGAAATATATTCCGCAAATAGCATCGAAAAGACAACAGAAACACACCAATAATTAGTAGATACAATAGTGCTCAAAATCGAAGGATTTATCTATAAGCTCTAATTGTTGTGGTGTTGGTTCCCAAATCAATAGATTGGAAAGTTCTAAGAGTATGACAAGCTTTATGATCAAACTTCCCAAGTGACTTGGCCAACGAACATGATTAACCAATCCTCTGCATTTCAGGCTCTGCAGGACCTAGGCGGGTGCACCTATCCACCACTTGATTCTTCAAGCTGATACTTTCTATAGCAGATTTAACTCTCTTTATATCTTCTATTTCTAATCTCTGTTTCAAATGGCATGAACTCTTGAAGTAGATTTACTTACCGATTACTAAATTATCTTGTTTCCGACTTTCTTTTTATTGCTCCTTCTTGATATCTAACTGATTTCTCTTCTACACTTCTACTTATGCTCTATTTCTACTTTTGCTTTAACTCTACAACTATCTTAGTATCTGATTCATGCTTCTATTTATCTTTTCTCCTACTGAAATATGATTTCGTTTTGAATGAATTTATATGTAATGGACGAGTGCCTTCTTCTCTCTTGGGCTACAAAGTCACCTTCTTCCAAATCCTACGTATAACTCTATGAGACAATTTTTAAGATCACCGCTTGGATGAACCTGTCAGCTATTCTAATCTTCAATACCATTTCATTATTATTTGCCACAATAATCAGTCTGAATGGATTAGCTTTTGCTTGAAAAGACCAATCAGATAAGAAACATAACGAGTTGGAACTCTCAAATGTATCTTATTTATCAGACTACTATGACAATAAATAATTCCTTCATACAAAGATTCAAGAAAGCATTCACTTGCTTGAAATGAATATGCCAGAGAACTAATCTTGAACAAAGATAATCCACAACACCATTTGAAAGAAAGTACTGATTGTATTGTTTAGAACTGAAAGTATTATCTATAAAATAGGAATTGTCTTGCTGAATGTCTTACAATTACAAAATGATCTTCCATATATAGGGAAGATATAAATCTTCACCGAACAGACATGTCTTTCAACATATAAATATATAACTTTAACAAACAACTAATTGTCTCTTAAGACAACCCTATGATGATTAATGTATTCCTGATCCTTGTAAACATTGGCATTCATGAACAAGTGTCCCATCATGTATTCTTGTCTATAGAGCTTATCTGTTGCCCTTGTCTCATAGAATGCAATATCCTCCACATCTCGTAATTCCGCCATGACCTGAGAGAAATACTGAGTAAACTTATCCTTCCATTGATCTAAGGAAACATGTACTCCATCGTCTTGTATTGGTAGAATAACATCCACATCGTCGCTATCGAACCATTTCATGTCCTCCTTTGACTCTTCGTAGAATTCATGGTGCATGTTGAGTAATTCTTCACCCTTTATAAGATCACCAGGAGACAAAGAATCACTCATTTCCAATTTTTCTGACAATCTGTCCCTTAATTGGACATGTTCTTCTAAAGCCTTAAAAGTACCTGAGTATGTTCCCCAAAAATTTGCAGCCTGTATCTTTGTTGCATGAAAGCGGTATTCGATTACATTTTCCATTAATTCATAAATAGTCCCTTGCTCATTCATCTCCTTTTCTTTCAATTTTTTCTCAAACTTTTGGGCTTTGTATCTCCAATATGTTGTATCTTGCATTACAATTACTACTCTCTGCTCCTCTTCAAAATCAATTGAGGGTTCTCCTCTTTCAATGGTGTGGGTAGCAGTCTCTTTTTCAATGAGTTTTGTGGCCCTATCTTGCCACTGCTGCTTCTCCTCCTCAGATTTCTCATATAAAGCTTTATATGTGTATCTTTCCCTAAACAACTGTTCAACCTGAGTCTGATTGAATTGTGCAACATCCAAATTCAGTTTTGCAGTCACTCTAGAATCAGTCCTCCCTACTTGTTGAACCATCAAGTGACCAAATGCCTCTTCTGTGTCCACAAGAATTGGCCTTTTATCCCAAGGGTATATGGCCCACTGAAGTAAAAACCTTTTGGTCTGGGTCATATCCTGAACCAGTATAGATCCTATCCACTTGATCTGGTAACATTCTCCTTTCAGGATTCTGTTGTTTTACAAAACTATCAAACACAATGTCTGATTTCATATCCCAACTTGGGAATAGGATCACCCCAACATCTTTTAAAAGCTGCCTCCCCTTATGAGGGGTCATTTCATTCATCTCCTTTTCAACCTCAATCTGTAGTTTTCTTAACAATTCCTCATTGTTTGATGTGTTGTCTGATCTTTCCCTGAATAGTCTACCTTAATATTGGTATAAAAATGTCTTGAATACAGATGTGTTAACAAAATCTTGATCTGATATAAATTCCTCATGATCAAGAATTCTCTCATCCTCTATTTTCTCTGTTTGTATTTGACCTAACATGATTTCATTGGGGAAATCATTATTTGATTCTGATGGTGGCACTTGAGCATGCCTGAGCTTTTAATTATGTTGTTTACTTGGCAGATTCGATCAACCACTCATTGGAACAGATGGAAAATGACTCGAGTCGAGTATATTTTAAGCATTATTCCCTTTTGATGCACATGTTCTTATACAATAGACAAGAAATGAGGCTATGGACGAATGAACTTCCAATAAGGGAGTATGATAAAGCTGGTTTTCACAAGCAGTACAATTGTGGCTATCCATCTAGGACCAAAGATTTGCTTTCTGTCAATATTTGTGTTTTAAGGAACACTTTGTTAAACCATTGTGTAAATTATTGATTCAGTCTTATGAACACACCTTGATCATGGAGATAAAAAGATTCCTTAGACCCAAGGATTTTGAGGAAAGTGTGATAGACCATAACTGGGGCGATTGGTATGCCTTCAAGGATTATACTACGATAAGGGTCCATGGATTTGAGGGATGCCCATATGATCTACACAATACTGTTCCTAACAGGTTGGCTTATCTTGAGATCATCGGGCAATTGTTCACATCTAGCACCCTGCATCTTAGTTCCCACAACAAGCAGTCTATAATGCCTAGGTCATTGTCTTTTGGAGATTTTGTCGTAAAGAGCACTAAAAGTTATGATTTGTTTAAGTTTGAATTAGACAACTATCATATTTCGGTAAGTGACCCTAAAAAGAACTTCCATCCAGAATATGGAAAATATTTGAGCATTTGAGCATGAGCCTATGTTAATTGATGATTTGATCAAGAATATGGAAAGAGAAGAAGCTACAAAAAGAAAGATCTTTATGATAAAATTGCCACACCTTATCAGTGAATAGTAAGTCGGAACAAGATCAACTTGCAAGTATTGAAGGATCTAGATAACCCTGTGATCAAAGCGGAAAAGATTATAGAACATAAAGAGTAGATTCTTGATGATGTTCCCTTGTATGTATTGAACATAAATCTGGCCGGGTCTTGCGCCGTGTTTGAAATTTGCCTAAATTCGGCCCGGGTCCGTCTGACAGACTCTGGGCCAATTTTGAACACCTGCAGCAGACTTTACAGAGAATTTGATCAGGACCAGACTTTAGTCAGAATCGAACCAGACTTTGCTGCCTCCAGGAACGATTCTGGTAACTTAGCTTGGGAGCGATTATCTTTTGGACCAGCTCTAAGGTACCCATAAATAAGCTATTTGGCTTTTGGGTATCATCAATAGCAAATGAAACATTATGATGTTTGGAAGATGTCTTTTAAGTCCATGTTTGGACCGTATGTGTAGTTGGTCATGCACATCTCCAAATGCTGAATAGTAAAATAGCACACACCCAAAACTGAGACTTGAACAAACTCTAAGTCACTCGAAATCAGAGTTCCATAACTCCCCGCGAGTCATGTGAGTTATGATGACTCGCGGGCCGAGTAGACCTCGGCGGTTTTTCATGACCTGTGAACATGACTCGACAAGTCATGGGTCATGACCCGCATGACTCGCGAGTAATGCTAGTCATGCCATGACTCGCTGAGTCATGGGTCTATGACCTGACCATTTTGCCTAAAAACATAAATTTAGACAATATAATTTAATTAATTAAGTAATTTTTTCCTGCAAACTTGGGTCGATAATGGGGACATTACATTTTCCTGGATGCTAAAGTTTTCAAATAGACTGAAGAATTGTGTGACAAATAATATATTTGTGAAAAGTTTTTGACAAATATTTGGAGTTAGGGTTTCACGTGTTGGGTGCAGCTACAGATGTCTTCCAAGCAATTTTAAGATTGGACTCTACCATTTCTTGAATTTTTGTGATCATTCTTATTCGGCATTTTTAAGGATATTGCTGTTCAAGTGAAAATTTGTGTGATTAGTCTGTTGCAACA
>MU228456.1:342364-366416 GCA_018584345.1 Thuja plicata | reverse complement strand
CATTATTGCAAGTATCTTGGTGTCATGTTGAAGGTTAGAAAAATAAGTATTTACATATTTGTAATTCTGATATCTGGAACAGCAATTTCTATTGTTCATTTTAATTGTTTCTAGTTCTATATATGGAATTTATATACATTTGACACTATTTATAATTCTGCATATCTATGTTTTCTATTTCCTTCAGCTACAATTTATGTTTGTACTTATGCGATGGATGTATGTTTATGTATGTGATCATATTAGCTTCTATTTGATGATGTTATAGTGTTTTTAAGCTTTACTCAATAATGGGTGCCTGAAACAAGTTTTAAATCCTAAAAAATCTTTGTTTTTCATTTTGCCGAGTCATTGCCGAGTCGTTGCCGAGTCATAGGCGAGTCGTGGGCCGAGTAGTCCTTGCCAAGTCATGGGCGGGTCCGAGTCATGGAACTTTGCTCGAAATACACCCAATCACCATAAAATGAAAGATATATTGAACTGATAAATAACTCAGACGTCGATAGGTCTGGAACAGGGTAATATGGTTGCTGGTACAACAGATACAACAAGCATGAATATCAACCAAACCACAAATCCATGAGGTTCACCTGGAAATTGCTTGACATGTCATGGCAGACCTTAGGTGCCTCCAAACAAGATGAAAAAGGCTCTAAAAGTGAGTCAATTTGACCTCCAATTTACACATCCCCTTCACATAAATAGTGGTACGACCATTTAAAGGTACAACCCCATGAAAATGCTTGTTGAAATTTGTGCAAGTAAAAAATCCCCTCCTACTCCAATCAAACAACAAAGAAAATCATACAAAGTCTTGAAGGACACTCCTCAAGTGGTACGGTCAACAACAGTTAGGTTCTTGTCATACCCCCACCAAAGATGAGATCACAGTCAGATTATGGCATTTATATCCGTTAAAAAATTTGAAGAAAATATAAATTAAATGAGGGCCGACTAAGGATTAATTCAACAGGGAATAAATAGGGGACTGGCTAAGGTTCAGATTATTAAAGGCCGACCTGTTCATTAATTTTAAAATAAGTTCAACTAATTGTAGAGGCCGACCCCTTTCAGTAAGTCACACCTTTAATTGCAACAAAACCTTCAATAGATTCATTTTGGGGCTTTATGGCACACGCCTCTTGAAATATGGCGTTTTCTGTTACACAAGAGTTATGAATGTTCTTCTTCCCCACTTTTAGGCTCTACGTCACAAATTTCCACTTTGAACTTTTTGTTGTCTTCCTCATGCTCCACTGCCATATATGGTTTCAACTTTTCTCCACATTGGTTAATTTCAGCTAACACATTTATAAAGAATCTCGGTCATCCTTCCTCATATTAGCCAATAATACTGATAAAAGTGGATGGGATATGCTATCACTCTCATTGACTATCAAACACATTTATTTGCGTTGCTGTAACAATAATTTCTGATAGAGGTAAGGAAATAGTGACTTTTTTTTTTGAGAATTGGATAATCACATGCAAGGTCAATTATCAACACACGATCTAACCTTTGCAACAGTTTCTAGAATTCTTACACTCTAGGCAAAAGAAGGATTATTAGTATCATTCAAACTATGGAAATTCTCTACAATCAGCTGAACTACTTGATTATGTCATCATTGTATGGGATTTCAAAAGAGCTTTGAAGCTGTAATTCTTGTAAAGTTCATTAATGCAGATGGTGAATGCAATTCTCACTTCTTCATTTGAGTGTCTCATAAGCTCAGGCTTAACCAGAGATTTCATAGTGGGGACCACAACAATTTTCATATACATAAAATCAAGCTGATCTGTCATTGATAAACAACTCTCCACTGTATGTAGGATGCAAATTAATTTTTACTTTGTTTAAGGCAGGTGTTCATGTCTCTTACCTGCATTAAAATGCTTCTCTCCCAATTCTAAAGCCATGATTCATAGGAAAGTGGAGTCAAAACTTTGATATGAAACTGTAAAAAATGATTTGTAATCAGAGAGCATTACCAAACAACTGTTGAAATTAGAACATATAATTGAAGATCTTTGCAGCAAGCATTAGCCTATAGCTCTAATACCATTGTAATATATACCCCTATTATTTTTTTAAAAATAACTTCCACCTGAAAGTAAGATGCTATACAACATCCTTCCCATTTTTTAATTACCCAATTCTCCTTTCCACTTTTTAATCACTCAATTCTTGAGATGAGCAAGGTGAGAGCATACGGTGTTCAAGACTACATAATTAACTAGAATGCACTAGGCGACAAGCTAACCGACAAGCTAGGCGACAAGGTAACCAATTCTCGCTTCTTCAGTGAAGTGCTTATGCAATACTGAAAAGAAAGAACACTTCAGAACACTTCATGCCTATTCAATGGAGTGTGTAAATACAAAGTTTCCACTACTTAGTGGGTAAACAAAGGGCATTTCCACTTATGCAGTGGGAAGGCAAATTACAAAGTTACCACTTGCTCAGTGGGGTGGGTACATTCATCAATGAGGAATCAAACACACTGGAAATGACAACTCTTTGATGATATAACCATTCAAAGTAATACGTGTGAGTTCATGTGCATTACAAAACACCATATAAGAGGGATAACTGCTCATATAAAGTAATGTCAAAAGAGCCAAGTATTATAAACAAACCAACTCAACTAGGAAAAAACAGCGAGGTACCTTATAGGAATGATGAAGAAAGCTGGTGCAGATCTGTTAACACTTGTTTGTTTCTGTTCTAGTGACAAATCAGATTGACATACACGCTGATAATGCTCTGGAAATCTTGAACAGTAACATAGCACACACCCAAAACTGAAACTACAACTTTAACACACTACAAGCCACTTCAAACACACCCAATCACCATAAAATGAAAGATATATTGAACTGATAAATAGCTCAGACATAAACAGTTCTGGAATAGGGCAATATGGGTCCTGGTATAGTAGGTACAACAAACATAAATATCAACCAAACTCACCACAAATCCATGAAGTTAACCTATAAATTGCTTGAGATGTCATAGCAGACCCTAAGTGCCTCCAAACAAGATGAATAAGGCTCTATGAGTGAAGCGATTCGACCTCCAACTCACATGCTCCTCTTCGCATTAATAGTGGCATGACCTGGTAAATGTACAACCTCATGAAAATGCTTGTTGAAAATTGTATGACCAGTCAAAATGTAATGTCCCCATTTTCGCGAGCATCAGAGTTTGAGGGATTAGCCTATTATTTGATCCTCGTAGGCTAATGGAGTTGTCAAAGGGTCCGGTTTGTTGTAGAGACATGGTTAGTTGATGAGGTATATGCCTTCTCCAAAGCTCGGTGGTTGTATATTTGGCATTATATGGGCTCCATGGCTCCGCTCTTTATACTTACCTTTTATAGTAAGTCTTTTTTGGGTCGGTTGCTATTATTGGCAGGGTGTTCAGGTGTTGACACAGTCAGTGAGCATTTGGTATCTGGATTGGTCACTTGGAGATTAGATAAGCTATTTAATGGTTTAATGATTATTAAAGTCATAATTAATAATATGGTTTAAAGTTTATATTATGTGACCAAGTTCATTAAATGTATATATTTTTTAAATGAATCTATATCATGGCGCCAACACTTGGAGGGAGGTGTAATTGTTTATTTTACTTTAAATGTTTAAAACTTGGTTGCACCAAGAATGCCATTAGTTATGCGAGGTGTGTAGCTAAAGCTACTGGCTTGAATGGTTGTGGGAGGAATAGAAAAGCATGGAAGAGGACTTGGAAGGGCATTCTGGATTATCTTTAATTGTTATCTTGGTGACAAGTTCTTGGTGACAAGGGTTTCTGGAATTCAACTTCAAGAATTTTGAATTCTTGCAAGTTTCCTCAACGCAGTGAACTGGTTGAAGGCCCAGTGAATTGTGTTTCAACAATGGCTTCATTTAGAGGCCATGTGTGTGCTTAAAGAAGATTGATTGGGGTTAATGTTAATTGTTCGGGTTCAAGATTCACTTTAGATTGTAATAACCAGTGTACATTGCTAGATTGCAAACTTTGGTGCCTGCGTGAGTTTAGATTGTGGCAGTCGTAGAACAAATGGAAGCCATTCGGCTCAATGCAGAAGGAAATCGCAAGGGTTATAAGCATCAATTGCAGGTTTGAAGGTTACATTGGTTGCACTTTCCAACCGCCAAACTCTCGGCAAATCCTCATTGTCGTCCTTGCATTCTAGGCGCCTAACAGCTCCTGTGATATACTCCAGGCAGTGGCCAGTAATGAGAAGGCTGCGATCTGAAAATTGAAGTAGCGTCTGTGTTTTTGGGCAGCCATTGACGGTTATGTAGCCACGTTTTGAAATACAAGCTTCAGCAGCAACCTTGGGATTGTTTGCAGAGATTACGATTACATTTGGGAGAACATATTAACCTGCGTTCAGCTCCAGGTTTAAATATTTTCAATTAATAATTGTTTTCTATGCTCCTTTGATGGTCTTTGTTAATAATTGCAATTGTATGGAATGAAATGAAATGAGATTTATGTGCATAGCTAGCAAGGTCATTGTATTTCATGTATTAAGATATGTTTGTGGTTGTCAAATCGTTTAAATACAAACAAAGCAAACCTTATACATTCAGTAAATCAGAACATAGGTATTACATGTCAATGTTTTGACGAAATGTCAAAAGGCCAGAATTGAGTTTCAGAGTTGGAACTCGCAGGGGGTTCTTACAAAAAATCCCCTCCTACTCAAGCAAATAGCAAATAGCAAAGGTTATCATTTGAAGTCTTGAAGGAAGCTCCTTAAGGGGTACAACCAGCAATATTTATGTTCTACAGGCAAGGGATGAGGGGCATACTGCATCAGAAAAATGGTTCAACCCGTTTGACTTCCAAAATCTTTTCAAAAGAATTGAATGCTCACACAGAAACGAAAATCATGAGAATACATCATAAACTACCAATCTTGAAGCAACCCAAACTAAAACTTTACTTACAGGTCCAAATGTAACTTTACTCTTGAAGCCACCAAACTAGCTAGGGGGCATTTTCCTCCCCAAAACCATCAATTTCAAAAGGGTTTTTGTCCGCCAAAAATTATGAAAAACTCAAGGTCTACCAAAGTGCAAAAGAAATGTTTTCATGGTTAACTTTGCCCATGAGCTCTTATCCTTCTTTCTTAACGTTTTTTTTTTAAGGGAAATAACAATAATTTTAAATTATTAATTCTTTTTCGTCCTCAAAGACTGTTTTGAAAAAGAAATGATAATTCCATGTGTATAAGACCCCTTCCAAATGCGCTGCCATCCACTTATAATTTTTTTTGAGGAAAATAGCAATACTTCTAAAATAATATTTTTTTTCTCTCAGATGTTTTTGAAAAATGAATGATAATTCAATGTGCAAAAAACCCTCAAATAGGTGTTCAACTTAAACACAACTTAACACCTGTTAAACAAGTTATTTTTTGAAAAATTGGTTAAAAGGATTTTTTTAGCCTGGCTCATAACCAGGTGAGGCTACAACTGGGGGACCTCATCCCTGACATTAACGCAACAACCACCTAGAACTACGAGCATGGTAGCCCAGCAGGGGTGCAGAGCCCACGAGCTCTCCAATCCAATGAGGGTGGCACAGGCACGAACACTTATGAAACCGATAAGTAGGAGATATTTTCCACAGCAAGTCAAATTGTGATACTGCAACAGTTCACAATCTATGAGTACACTAGATCAGCAAAGGCACAAGCCTGCAATAACAGTAGCAGAGCCTGCGAGCACACCAACATGAACGCTTGTGAAACCACCAGCATGAACGCTACAACGGTTCACAATCCACGAGCGCATTGGATTAGTGAAGCCACTAGCCTGCAATCACAGTAGTCCAGTGGGATTTGAACTTTGATGTTAATATCAACAATCCCACAACTTAACCATCACACTGCGGGATGAACCCCACCTTTTTTAACAAGTTATTACACTGAGTTGTCCTTTCTAATCTCTTCAACAATAGACAAATCAATAATTTACTCTCAACATGTGGAAGGTATCTAAATAACACAAGTATGCAATTCTCACCATAAAGTTATCCCAAAGTCGTAGGATGCTGAACTGAAGCAACTAGGTAATTTACTAAAAATAGCATTCCCCTCCAGTAAGTTTGGAGAGCTTCTGCAAGGTCGAAAATCAATTCTGAAAGCAACACGAGGATCACCAAGATCAATCGAACTTTACTGCCATGAACAACTTTGCAAGACTGATCTTAAAGTTCTCCAAGAATCTTGGAGTTCCCTATTGCTCAACAATTAGCCAGCCTTTGATAACTTGGAAACCAAGCTTAATTGTTCACAAATCAATTTTGTTTATAAAGAGGACATTACTACTCCTATAGAAATAAATTATTTCACTTCACACAGGTCTTTGAGCTATCTCCACCCATTTATTGAAATACCTTGTGCATGTAATGCACAATATTTTCTTTAATCACGAGAAGTACGTACATTTTTAAGGAAAAGGGTGATATACAAAGAGAGACTGCTTCAAAGCTGTCTGCAGAGTGCTCCAAAAACAGGAAAAACTTGAAACTGTCCATAGTCACGAAGGAGTTGCATTAAATCTGGCTAAGCCACAAGCCATTTTGAAATATAGAGAAGCAGAGAGGAGGCTGTCTCCATGTCAAAGCACTGCTGAAAAATGCCAAAACATTTAGAGCAAAACCTTAAGTCATCCAAAAATCATGTCCCACATCAAACCTCACAAGTGTGAGAAATAGTCCTTAGGCACAGATATTGCATCGTTCTTAGCTGCATAGGCACGGTCCCATGTTTCAAGTTAATGCCTGAAATAGAACCAGGAGGCATAGATTGCTTGAAGGCTTAGGCCAAGCAGAGAATACGTGCCAAGAATACTAGAGAGCTGGTTTCTGTCCAATGGAAGTTATTTCTCCCTAGGGTTTCCATCTTTGAGCATTCTGACATACTGTGATCCTGGAGGTTCATACCCATCCCAGACAGCTTGGTATTTGGTCAGAGAACTAACTGTTGATATGACTAAATGGCCTTTAAATCAGTAGAACCTAAGAGGAAATTGGTAAAGGCAGTTTGCGGTACTTCAACTGGATTACAAGAACAATATTCATGTAGATACTGCATAAAATGATTAACTATGATATATATCTAAGTTGCTGGTTCAAATTTGGGTTCAGAGTCGGGTTCGAGATTCAGGTTTGAAATTCGTTCAAAATTATTTTGGGGTGGGTTCGGGTTCGTTTTGGGTTCATCTGTACAAAAACATATGTTTTTTTTAAAAATATATATATGTGTGTGTATATGCAGCAGCAAATAAGTTCATACATGCTAATAGTAAAGCAACATAGAAAAATACACCACCATATCTATGTTTCAGTTCAATAGGATATTAATTGCATCATTTAGCCATACATACAACATGGTACACTTGCTTGGTCACATGCATAGAACATATTTCCAGATAAAGGGGACAGTTTGAGAATGAAAGGAATCATTAGAAGATAAGTGCAGTTATCTGAATTTTGATTTTGTATTGGTTAGAAGATTTCTAACCAAGCTAGATCAAAAGTTAAAGATTCATATTTTAAGCCTTGGATTCAAAGATATCATTGCTTTTTTAAAGAAATTCCTCTATAATCGTCAATTTGGATTTCACCTATTGTCAATTTGGATTTCCTCTATAAGCAAGTTTTCTTTTTTATTCACAAACTCACAAATGACATATAAACCATCCTTTTTGGCCTTTTCAGTGGTCACTTTTAAGGTTGGAGGGTCGATAGACCAAATTAGGCAAAAAAACACTTTCAAAAAGTCAAAAAAATTGTTTTGAGACCAAATTTGGCCCAGGTTCGGCCACTGGGCAGCAAATTCTTCCAAATTCGCTCCAAATTCTGCCTGGATTCGTCTCACAGAATTTGGGGCGAATTTGACAAGGACCAGACTTTGTACAGAATTGAACCAGACTTTGAGGGTTGCTGGAGCGAATCTGGTAACTTGGATATATATGTATCTACTGTTCATCTGTCCTATTCCAGTTTGGTGCTGTCTAAAGTTTGTTTTCCCAACTTTTTCTTGTTTGAAGGTGAGGAACCTGAAAAAGCACAAAGGCAAAGGAAGCTGAAAGAAAAGGTCCCCAAGACTGCAAAAGTTGATGAGGCTGAGCAAACACCAAGTCAAGGGAAGCAGAAAGAAAAAGTGCCGAAGAGGGGAAAAGTTGAAGAAACTGAGAAAATTCAAAGTCCAGGTAAGAGGAAAGAAAAAACCCGTAAAAATGTAAAAAGTGGGGAACCTGAACAAATTCAAGCTCAAGGGAAGAGGAATGCAAAAGTCCTTGAGAGGGAGAAAGGGCAGAAGCCTGTGCAAATCGGAAGTGAAGAGAAGAGGAAAGAAAAAGCACCTAAGGCGGCAAGTGAGGAACCTGAGCAAATTCAAAGTAAAGGGAAGAGGAAAAAAGCGAATAACAGTGCAGAAGGTGAGGAAGCAGTTAAAATTGAAAGCCAAGGGAAGGGGAAAGGAAAATTTCCTACGAATGTAACAGGCAGGGAACAGGAGAAAATTCAAAGTCAAGGGAAAAGGAAAGAAAATGCCATAAAGCGTGCAAAAGGTGAGGAACCAGAGAAAACTCAAAGAAAAGGGAAGAAGAATGAAAAAGCTTCTTCTGACGGAAGCCAAAGAAGTAGAGCGCAGACAAAAGAAAAAGTGCCTTCCAGTGTAAGTCAAAATATATTGTCTCTGTAATCTGATGTTCATATGTGGTTAGTATTCTTATTAGCTGGATGAAACTAACCTTGTCCTTTTACTATACCAAGCCTGAATGTTGGTATATGCATGTGAGATCTGCATGTTATTAGTATGGCATAAGAGCTGTTGTAATTATTTGCATGAGTCCAATGAAGTCACTATTATTACTTTTATATTTTTCAGGCTCAAGAGGTTAGGGAAGATGGTTCTGAGAAGACGGTGCGACAGATAAGACTCATGCGTCAACTTGGACTCGCTGCTCCAGTTGGATCCCCTTTCAGTGCTTGATTTATCTATCAAAACAGCTTATTGGAAGCTTCAAATTAGCTATTGCCATTGTGGGTTCCATCTGGATTTTCGGTGCTCAACAGTAGTTGAATTAAAATTGAAAGGAATTTATCAAGAAAGTGTGCTAGATGCTGACACACAAAATTTTGTTATGAAGAGAATGCTCAACATAAAACAAAGGAATTTGTAAAAGCAATCTGCTACTCTGTAATCACATATTTGTACTGTACATACGAGAACTCTTGACAGCATTCTGATGAATGTCTTGGGAGACTTAGTTACATCATCGGTAGTTGAAGTATTTTATGTTGTAGAAATCATCTAATCTTATGTTCCTGTTAAAAAAATATAATTACCGTCTGCATATTTTGGTTTTCAGATTTGCTTTACCTCGTTCCACTCCATCCTGGTAGAAATATAACTTACGTGAACATATAGATAGGCTAATAAATTTCATGCCCTGTGCAAAGTGATCTTGTAAACGTAAAGAATATATTTAGTTTCATGAACTAAAATAGATATGTTCAGAAGGCGAATTGGTGTATTAATATTTTGTTTATTATCATGCCGAGTGAGAATACAAATCAAAAGAAAATCGAAAAAGATCAGAAGAAATAAAATACTCTATTAAACACACGGACAAAAAAAAGCAGTAGCAGAAGCTTATCTATTTGTGTAAATTACATGAATACTCTATGAAACACGTGGAAAGGCGAGGTTACTATTACTCAGTCTATCAATAAGTGCGAGGTAATTAGTCAGTAAACTGTTGGGATTTTACAGCCGTTGTCCCAAATTGATTTCAGGTCAATCCCTAGCATCCATGTTTTGCTTGAGCTTTTTGACAACGTGAAATAACCAGAGGTGATGGTGACTGAATGAACAGAAAAATCATAGGAGGTACTTCCGGATTTCAAGAATGATCCATTGTCTGCCGATACATTTTGGACTGAACTATTTTAAGGTATAGAAACTGTAACTGTCTGCCAAGGAAGTATATTTAGTGCATTTCTGAGCATTGCAAGGGAATTTTGGTACCTCTTAAATTTTAATAAACAGGGTAAAACATGAATATATTCCATACATGTTGGTTTGATGTGCTTGATAACAATGTTCTTATAGATTACTGGTGCCGTTAGCCGATACACAGTTCAAACTTCCAAGAATGATTGGAAAATCGATCTCGGTGACGCAAAAATCCTTTATTGGAAATCATTGTGCAACATTTTATTGTTGGTTTGTTTGGTGATTAGAGAATGAGTTCTTAAATGGTCCCTTTTTTTGTCCAGTATTTACTTACTTAGAACCTGTGATATTGGCCTGTTTGAGAAGTGCTAAATACATGATGTAGACGTCGCGTTGATTTTTGATAAGAATGTATATAACCAATACTTATAGTCATATCCAATAATGTATTCAAATTACTGGATTGTAGGATAACTCCACACTGTGATTTCGTTGTTTGTTTAGAACTGGAATATAGACCCATCTGTTCGTTCATTGCATTGTTTGTATTGAAGTGGAATGTAACGTCATCCTTTACTTCAATCTGATTCTGCTTGCCCCTGAAGTTACATGCCTGATGATGCCACGTCTTTTTACCTACATAATGATTTATGATTTATGCTTTACTTACGTAGTGTAGAACACCTCAAGACACTTTAAAATGGACAGACTTGCAACCTTGCACTTAATTACTAATTTTGCACTAAATTACTAATTTTCTTTTATGAAATAATGATTTCTTTCATCATTAGTTAAATAATCTATTTCTTCTAAATTTGATTTTTTAATCATTTCTTCAAAATTAATTAAATAATTAATTTTATTTAATTAATAAACCTTAATTAATTAATCTTTATTAATTAATAGAATTTAATTTCCTAAAAGTTTAAATTTAATTATTTAAACTTATTAATTAATGGTTTCTTCAATCATTAGATAATTATCTATTTCTTCAAAATCTATCCTTTAATTATTTAATTATTTCTTTAAAATTAATTAAATAATTAATTTTATTTAATTAATAAATTTTAATTAATTAATCTTTAGTAGTTAATTAAGTTCAATTTTCTAAAAGTTTAAATTTAATTGTTTAAACTTATTAATTATTGGTTTCTTTAATAATTAGTTAATCATCTACTTTTTCTAAATTTAGTTCTCTAATTATTTAAATCATTTCCAAAATAATGAAATAATTAATTTTATTTAATTAATAAACCTTAATTAATTAATCTTTATTAGTTGATTAAATTAAATATCTTAAAGTTTAAACTTATTAATTATTATTCTTCTAATTAAGTTAATTTTATTAAATTAATTTAATTTCACTCTCAATTCTATTTTAAATCAAAATAGAATTCAAATATCTCATTTGAGTTTTAATTTTTAAAATTAATTAAATAATCAAATAAATCTTCTCCAGTTCAAAAAAGGGAACTCATGTGCTATTTTTGTGATTGCATAAATTGTTCCACCTTCTCTCCAGTTCAAAAAATGGAACTCATAATCAACTCTATAGTTGACTCAACCATTTCCTCTTCTCTTCAATTAAAAGTGGAAGTTTACTAATTTCTTCTTCTATTCTTATTGATCTCAACCGTCCATTTCAAAGTATCTGAGATCAATCTCATTTGTCCAAATCATTTCCATATTCTATATAATCAACCCTTCTCAATCATTTGAGAGGATCTAAGATCTCCCTCTTTGTGCACAATTACTATGCAAGATTCTCGTATGAAGCATCAAACAAAATGATTATCATTTTGATCTCATTTTCTCAACACTCCAAAGTCAGATGTTGCAACGCCAATACTGAACACCATCTATACAACATTTCAAGAGTAGAGAGAAGCAATATAAGCTTTCAAGCATTGAGGTTTGCATTTATTTGTTTTCCTTTTTAACTTTTGTTATTTTATTGTTCATAGGCTTATTCTTAGTAGTTTGTTGATTTCTTTCATTGCAAATCAGTGCTACTAACCCTCTTGTTTGAGTGTGCTGACATATGCCTATACATTCTGGTGAACCCGACGTGAAATTTGGTCATATCTTTCAAACAGCATGGAATTTTTTATGATTTTTTTTTAAATTTTTTTTTTTTATAATTCATAAAAAATATTTGTGGGCACAAATCAAAGTTTCGTTTCAAACAAATTATATTTTTAGAAAGGTCTTGAAATTATACTCTATGATTTTAATTTTTGTGAAAAATATTTGCAAAAACAATAGATCTTTTAAAATTGGTTTGTTTTGATAAAATGGCTCCCTAGGGCACAAATTAAGGAATTATGACCTAAACTTTGTTTGCAGGTATTTGTGGACATAAGAAAACTACAGTTCAAAATTTAGATTTTTCTAATTTTTTATAATAAAAAAATTCTGGACACAAATCAACATTTCTTTTATAAAAGGTTATATTTTTGGAAAGGTCTTGAAATTATACAAGGGTTTTATTCTTTGTTATTTTAATTTTTCTGAGAAATATTTTCAAAAAAAGAAAGATATTTGAATTTTTTTTCTTTTGTGTGTAGATGCAGGTGAATCGTTTTATCAAAAAATATTGTTTCAAAACTAAGAACGACATTTGCTTCTCTTCTGTTTAAAATATCATTCTCTATTGTAAAAGGACACATTTTCATTGTTGAAAATATGCACTTGATGTAATGAAAAAACGTAGTGGTCCACCAAAGCACAAAAAGTTCAAATTCGGAAGCCTGTTGAGCAACACAAAAGAGAGCGAGAGATTAAACAAAACAAAAAACATGCACAGATTAAGAATTGAGACACTTGAGGCAGAGATCAGTTATGAAGGTCTTATAAACACATAATTGGACAAGGTAAGAGAATTTGCTGAGAAGTTCAATTGTCATTATATCAATACTAGCATGCTTGTGGATTATCAGATCTAAATTGCTAGGATTTTTTGGTACTAACAATTTCTTGATTGCTTGTGGCGTTGAAGCAACTTATTTTTTTCTAAATCTAAAATTAATTCATTTGTTTTTTGGTGCTTAAAAAGAAGTGTATGCTCAAACATCACAATCTCATCTTTCAAATTGGTGTATAAAATTGACGTGTGGTTAACAACTGAACAAGGCAAAGAATTTTTAAAATTGGTGCACTTAAAATGAACAAGGCAAAGAACTTTTGAAATTGGTGCACTTAAAATTGAACAATCAAATATCATTTGGTTTGGGCTTAAAATTGAACTTGCGTGCTTGTATGGATGGTAGCTCAGTTTACATTTGACCTTTTGGTGCTTAATGTGATTAATCTTGTGTTTTGAGTCTTTGGTGCACTTGTACAATCAGTTATAATAAAAACATTTTTAATTTTTTAGAGAGACCTCTCTAGGGAAAGTGCTTCTTCCTTAGAGGACGACCTCAAATTGATAATCCTTCTGATGGGTATATAAACAAGACGTGGGCCAAAGCCCTGAATTTCTCATATCTAGCCAAGCTTGGGCGAGGTGTGTTGATGATAGTCTAGATCGGGTGAAGTATCCCTAAGTAGCCAACATAGTCAACTAGGCTCTTAAGTGAGTCACACACGTATAAACCAATTGGATAGACACCACGAACCTTACTATAAACTAGTTAATTATAGACCCACTTGGTTCACCTCTGAATCAAGTGTCTTATTCTAGTGCAAGGGGTTGCAAAATTCGCCCCCCCAAGGTTCCCAACATATGTGTTCTAGGGTATTGTGTTGATGAAAGAAATTTTCATTAGCATGAAAACAATACCTGGGGAAGGCAAAAACATGGGCACCTACATCGTGGATCTTCGTGTCCTAGTAGCGTGACAATTGCTGTGTGAGCTGACGAACATGAAAAGCATTAGGCCTATAACATTACATCTTGAAGTCAATTGACCTTAGATTAATCTGACTGTTTCTATTTTGACTGTGTGAAAAACTTGCAGCTTGAAAAATTTGTTGAACATACAATGATTAATCTTGGATCTAGAAACATTGTGTCTACTGTGTTTGCTTGTGTGATCATTTTAACGCAAAACCAACATCTTACAAAATCAAACGAGTCAAACATGTTGAGTGTCTAGGGTGTCAACAAAAGTATGTTCCAGAAAATGTATTACCTCACTGTCCCATAATTGTTTTATCATGAAACTTCAAAACTGCAATCAAATTTTCAAGACTGTCATATGCTGCCGTAATCGATAGAAGTTTGCCGCAATTGATCAAAAGACCTATGCACTTATTCTGTCAAAACAATCTGGGCTCCTTTGTCAAAACACTACATTTTATCAGTCCAAAACCTTGGAAAAGTCTCTTGTGTCGTGTGAAAGGTCAACGTGTACATTTTGAGTAATAACAAAGAATCACTGAAATCTCAAACATCTAGGATTACCTCTCTTTTACGGTTCAATTGTTGTTTAGCATTGATAATTCAACGATTCAAATTAGATTATTTGATCTCATTATCTCAGCTTTATCACCCTTTTACAACGACTCTGTCTCATCTAAGACGAGAGTCAAATCATATCTTATCATCATCAATCTCTGAGATCAAGAGAAGTCAAAGTTTGTTCTTAGAATTACCCTTGTTAAACAAGAGCTCGAACTCTCTTCAAGAGGTTGTCCCTTTTGTTTGTTTTACGTCACTCATTTTAGTTAAATCCTGGAAAACACCATGTCATTTACACCTTATGGAGGACCTTATACTAGGTCAAAGGCTAGATACCAACAAGATGAATCATACGTTCCCCCATGGGAAGGAGAATCAAAGATTGACCCATTCAAACACATTGATCCCTCACTATACGCTGAAAATGTGCCTACACTTCCACGTGGTTCCCAAAGGCCAACTATTTTTCAAGATATCACAAATGAAGAGCCAGAAGACATACAACAAGATGTTTATTCTGCACAAGTGGTAGAAATAAATCCTGAGAGATTCCTAGCAATGTTAATCAACAAAGGAGTCATATTTCCCGTTGAATTCAATGTATCCACAATATGGCCTGAAAACCCGTTGACAGGATGAAATACAACTGAAAGCTCTCAAATTAATCATATGGTGTCTTAAAGCTTGTATGTGCCATTATCAACATCTACAACATCAACACTGACCGTGTCTACACAAACTAGCTCGTCCACTCAAGCTAGTTCATCTTCCACTCAAAACATGATGGGTTCCCAAATATGTGCATCCATGGTTTTTAGTTCATCTCAAGCATTTGTCTCATTACCTCTCACATAAAGTGCTCAAGTTATTTCATCAACACCTCAGACAAGCTGTAACCCGTTCGTCACTACCCAAAAATCGCAATCTATCTCTACTTGCCTTGGATCTAATTCTTCACAACTCAGATCAATCTCTATAGGTCCAATGTTCAGTCAACGTCCTTCAAGGGCTAGATCTTTATTCCAACAGAGGCCTCAACAACAGTCATAACAACCTTGGACCGATCATTTACCCCAGTATCAACAAAATAATACGTTTGAGAATCAATACCGAATCCCAAGAAGATCGTACATCCCAACGTAAGGGACTCAAAGGAAAAGTCTTATACCAAGTATGAGACAGAGACCCAATGCTGGAAATGTTCCTCAATCCCAAACGAACATTCTGATACAACAAGTGCAAAACCTACAAACTCAAATGATGGATATTCAAAATCAGAGACAAACTAAGTCCTATATTGTTGAGGATTTGTACCCATACCCCTTTGATCATTCTTTACACATGTCTTCGTTTCCAACACATTTTGCAGTACCTAAACTTGACCAGTATAGAGGCAAAACCAATCTTGTGGAACACATCTGGAAATTCTCTACAAGTTGCATTGAAGTTTCACACGATGAAACATACTTAATGAGACTATTTCCACAGAGTTTAGCCAAACCCGCAATGGAATGGTTCTCTCACTTACCAAATGGTATTCACTCTTGGAGTGAATTGGCTGAAAAATTTATCGCTCACTTCCATCACAGCATAAAACGCAAGGTCAACATCAAGGACCTTTGTGATGTCAAGCAAAAAGAAGGTGAATCTTTTGTTAAATTTTTATAAAGATGGAGAAACACAGTCAACAGAATTGCATATGATGCTCTTGAGCAAGATCTAATAGTCATGTTCGCCTATAATATGATCCTAGACATGTCTTTTACTACAAAACTCCAACTCGCTCCCAATTTCAAACAACTGATAGAACGAGGCGTTCGATGCGAACAAAATTTGGTCAAAAGAGGAATTCTTGCGGATCTTATTCAAGTAAACACCACTACAAATTCAACTGATAAATCTAAGTGGTGGAACAAAAATGAAAATGTCACCAACGATGGTGTCATTGAAGTCAAGACGGTCAATTATGCCGAACCAAAGATTTCATTACAAGGGGCATCCATGCCAAATCAAACACCTATAATGCAAACCTCGCATGCAAATACACAAGTTCAAACGCTAGCTGTTCAAGCGATAGTAGTATCCTAGAATCAACCCAACATGAAACACCAACAATGATATCCTTTTATAAAACATGAGTACACCCCACTAGGAGAATCGATTGAATAAACACTGAAAAAGTTGATCCAAGCCAATACGACCACTTTACCAGAAATTAGGGAATTCGAGCATGGTGCTGTAAAACCTAAGTGGTGGAACGATAATGATTTTTGTGAGTATCATCGGGTCAAGGGTCATAAGACATCAAATTACTACCAATTTAAAAATGCTATACAAGACTTAATTGAACAAGGGATAATCGATGTTAACAATACTCAATCCAAGGGTACCACCGATCATACCATATTCAATGATCCTTTTCATAACCATAATAAAAGGATAGCCTTCGCATCTGGTAGTCAGTACAAGCAATTCAATTATACCTATTCTACCTCTGATAGTATGATAAATTGCATAAATCCTACAGAAAGCCAAGTTGTTACCATCACTATCAGAGATAATAATGCCAAATGCGCTGTTCCAACTCGTCGTTCCAAAGTTCTTCTACAAGGAATGCCTTCTACTTCAACTACACCAGCAAATCCCACACCAAATTCTCATCCAAAACCTAATTTGGTGGATTAAATCAAGCGCACACCCGCCCAAATCTCCATTTTTGAACTATTGCTCCTATCCCCAGAGCATAAGAAAGCTTTGGACTAAGCTCTTCAAAACACAGTTATCCCACGAGACATATCTCCAAAAAATTTCCAAACCATGGTAAATTATATTGCTTCTAACAAACAAGCCACGTTTACAGACCATGATGTACCACCACACAGACCTCTGCACAATGATCCCCTTCATTTGCTTGTCCAAGTGCATAAGCATACGATCCGATGAGTCCTCATTGATGACGGGGCCAGATTAAACATCTGTACTCTAAATGTAATAAAAACCTTGGGTTACTCAGAATCCACTATTGATGTCACCAGAAGAATCAATATCAGATCATATAACGAGGAAGAAACATCATCTAAAGGTATCCTTATTTTACCAATCAAGATAGGGCCAGTAATAAAGAGCACTCCATTCCAAATCCTAGACCTTGAACCAGGATATAACATGTTGCTTGGAAGACCATGGATACATGACATGTAAGCTGTCCCTTCAACATATCATCAATGCATCAAATTTCCCTACCAAGGAACATAGATCATCATAGAGGGAGATCCCAACCCCTTTCAATATTGCAACACTATAAGAGGCATTGCAGACAATCATGTACCATAGAATCAGGAAGCAAATATTCCACCCGTTTCTGATTCCATTCCAAAGGATATACCAAGAAATGAAGTCAAAATATCAATCCAAGACAAAGGGTGTGGCAAATATCACTATGAGGAAGCCTTCTCCATCACCAACATGCCTCTATCTCCTAGATCATATGGAAGGTCTAGACCAGTGGAAACAATTGAAGCTTCAGAACAAGTAATATTCAGATGTCTGCCTACTCCATTTGTTAAATGGGGAGACATAAGTGAAGAAAACCCCTTTGATCCAGAGATTAATACTTGGTTATATCAAGATCCTCAAGAGACACCAACAATACAAATACCCTTGACACAATATGGACCTAGATATACTATGCTGCAACAATATGAATATGATGGTAAAACTGGTCTAGGGGCAAGACAATAGGGATTGATCAAATTGTCTTTACCACCAACTCAAAGGAACAAAAGAGGACTAGGATATGGTCAAGCTAGAACCAGTACAATTGTCTAAGATATTTTAGTAGACCGACAATAAATTTATGAATCAAACTAGGGGCAAAATCAAGGACACAAGCCAATCAATAATATACTCCAACAACTATTGCCACCAGAAGTGGAAACCAAAAATTCCCAAATAACCCTTAATCGAGAAATCTTGGACGATAGCGTTCTAGCATGACTGATTCTTACAATTATGAGTGGTTATCCCTCCATGACTCTGAATCGCCTTTTCCTTGACATTCCCCTCGATCCACTAGTACCATAAACCTCAATGACATGTTCGACCAACTGAGCCTAGAAGATCAACCCTATATTGATAAGCACGTTGATGTCCATTACTTAGATGGTGTGTCTACATCCAATTCCAAATTTTTTGGAACTATCACTGCAATTCCATTCGTCCAAACCAAGTCTTCCTCCCACATTGACCTTTGTTATATCTACCCCGAGTTAATAGATTGGCACAAACAAGGATGTCCTGATATAGACATTTTTGAAAATGATGAAGCCATTACAGAATTCATGGGAATTCATGAAGGAATACCATAAGGAGATCACGAGGCAAAATTCTCCTTTGACTTAGACAAATCAACATACTTTGGGGAGGAGGCTCCTCTTTCTAGTCGCAAAAGTAAAAATAAAAGCAAAAAAGAAGAGTCATTAAGTAAAAATCGAACGACGCTTTCTGACCATGAAAAGGTAAAGATAAATGACATATCTTCTGTTGAAAACCTCTCTCAGGTGCCAGAGGATGGAAAGTTGGATCTCCTCCCCTTAAAAGAAGAACAATCAACATTGCTAGCAGAGGAAACAAATGTAGTAAATCTAGGGTTAGAAAAGAACCCTAAGAACATCTATTTGGCTAAATCCCTTTTACCCGAGGAAAGAGAACAATTTTTTTTTCAAAGAATGATAGATCAACTTTGCTTGGTCTTATGCTGACATTCCAGGTTTGAATCCAGAGCTTGTACTACATCACCTACCACTTTTTCTAAACACAAAGCAAAAAATATAGAGATTAAGAAAGATGCATCCTCACATTGCTTTACTTGTCAAAGACGAATTGAAGAAAATTTTAGATGCAGGTTTCATAAGACCCATCCCATATGCAGATTGTATATCAAATCTGGTGTCGGTTACAAAATATTGTGGTCAAATTCGAATATGCACATACTTCAGGGACCTGAACAAAGCATGTCAAAAATATGATTTCCCATTACGAAACATCGATATCGTCATAGATTTAACAAAATGACATCAAATTTTGTCACTCATAGATGGATTCTCAGGTTATAACCAAATAAAAATTGCACCAGAAGATCAACATCAGACAACATTTACTTGTGCATGGGGTGCTTATTGCTGTAATGTGATGCCCTTTGGTCTCAAGAATGCAGGTGCCACCTATCAACGCACCATGACAACAATCTTGCACGATATGATTCATAAAACAATGGAGGATTATGTCGATGAAATACTAGCTAAGTTAACACTCAGGGAAACTCATCTACAAATTTTGGGTCAGATATTCGACAAAATGCAAGAATACAAGGTATGACTCAACCCAAAGAAATGCGCATTCAGAGTTATCGCTAGAAAAATCCTTGGTTTCACTATTTCACATATAGGAATTGAAGTAGATCTAGAAAAGGTTATGGCCATCCTTGACATGCCACCACCTAAAAATTTGAGACAACTACGGGGTCTACAAGGAATATTACAATCTATTAGGAGATTCATCGCCCAACTGGCAGATAAGTGTCATCCGTTCCAACACTTACTACATAAAGACATAATATTTGTATGGACTGAACAATGCCAACAAGATTTTCAAAATTTCAAAGATTATCTACTGAAATCCCCTATATTGGTGCAACCAATTCCAGGCAAACCACTTCTGTTATATAAATCAGCAACAAAATCAGCATTGGGTGTTCTTTTGGCTCAATATGATGATTAGGGCAAGGAAAGGGCCATCTACTACATCAGTAGAAAGTTGGTGGGCTATGAACTCAATTATTCAGCAATAGAAAATGCATGTCTTGCAATTGTCTTTTCTTCTCAAAAGTTAAGACATTATATGCTAAGTCATCAAACAAACCTCATTGCACACATAGATCCATTAAAATACTTGTTGAGTAAAGAAACATTAACTGTAAGACTCACTAAATAGGTCATGATCTTAAGCGAGTTTGATATTGAATACGTGGATCAAAAGGCTACCAAAGGGCAGGTTATTGCTGATCAACTGATAGAAGCACCAATTCCAGATTATCAACCTATAGTTTCCAAGTTTCCAGATGAATCAATCCTCACCGTACAACCGACAATAAAAGTCTGGCAGTTATTCTTTGACAGATCATATACGAACCATGGTGAAGGAGCAAGAGCAGGAATAGTACTCATCACTCTACAAAATGTTGCAATTCCTAAATCTTTTCGACTCAATTTTCCATGTACAAATAACATAGTATGAAGCTCTGGTCATCAGATTAAAAATGGCTATACAATAGAGAATAAAGAACTTGGGAGCTTATGGTGATTCCCATTTGGTTATCAGTCAAGTCAACAATGATTACGTGACCAAAGATGAAAAAATTGTCCCATACAGACAGCTGATGGATAAATTGAGTGCTTCTTTTCATTACATTATATGTGAACAAATTCCAAGGGTTTAGAACAAAGCAACATATGCGATGACAACTATAGCATCTTTGATTGACATGCCAGGTAATAAAACCAGATTCCAATTTCTAGTATAACAATTAATGATACCAACCTATAAGGCTCCAATAAAAAAATTAGTATGTGCCCTTGTTGTTACCGAGTCTCCCTGGTACAATGACGTGTATACTTACCTACAAGACAATACCCTATCACCAGACCTATCTAAAAACCAAACGAAGTCCCTTATCCGACAAGCCTCTAGGTACACCCTTCTCGCTAATACTTTGTATATACAAATTCTAAATGGAACTCTTTTAAGATGTCTCACTTCCACATAATTCCAGAGAGCCTTACACAAGGTACATGAAAGAGTTTGTGGGGCCCATGTAGGTGGTAATAGTTTAGCAAAGAAAATCATCAAGATGGGATACTATTGGTCGACTGTAGAGACAACTGCTCATAAGTATGTACAAAGATGCCAAAAATGTCAGATACACAAAGATCTTATTCATGCACTAGCTCAAGACCTCTACCCCATTACTTCAGCATGGCCTTTTTAGAAATGAGGATTTGACCTAGTGGGAAAGATTACACCCACTTCCTCTAACGCTCATAAATACATAATTGCAGCAACAAAATATTTTACCAAATGGGTGGAAGCTATGTGATGAAAGTGTGTCACACTTCTATGGGTCATTCCATTCAAGGTTGCTCAAGAATGAGGCCTCAAATATCGACTCATAGCTCCTTAGTCATGGAGTGCAAATGTTTGTAATGGAGGCCCTCAGATTGACCTAGTTGTGCCCTTGCAAGTACACCATGAAATGAGAGATTCAAAGAGAAAAAGCAAGGATGCTAGTCTCCATGATCATCCAATATGAAATGAAATGAAAACTATTCTATATGATTGCAATGCATAAAATAAAATTAATCTATATGATAACAATGCATGATTAATCTATAAAAGGAAATATGCAAGCTTAATCTATGGAAGAAAATATGAATTTAATCTAATATGAATCTAATCTACATGAATATCCATGGATGCAAGAAGAAGAAGACAAGAAGATAGAGAAGTTGCAATATCCAAGCCAAAGTGCTCAAATTCTCCTCCAAAATTGCTCTCCAAACCTGCAGCATAACAATACATAAAAATTCTATATGAGAATGAGAAGGAGAGGTTTCCTTATAAAGAACAAAGGACGGTGGAGATTAAGAGGAAAAAAGAAAATAAGCAATGGTGGAGATTAAATCTTGGTTGATCCATGTGCTCATTTGAAAAACAAAAAGCCCACCACTTAGAAAGATGTGATAAATAAATTTTTTTTATTTAATTTATTTCCTTTTTCATCAAGGGAAGAGCTTTAAGTGGGGATTTTTATTTATTTAATTAAAAGAGGGGTTTTCTTTTAATTAAATAAATTAGAAGAATTTTATTTAATTAAATGAGAGGAATTTAATTTAATTAAAAAAGATGAATTTTATTTAATTAAATGGGAGATTAAATCTTTTAATTAAATAAAAATGATCAAACCTCAGGAAATATTGAAATAATTAAATTAATTATGATTTGATCAAGGAAATTGATTTGAATTGAAACTATTGCAAAGCATTGATTCAGGAAATTGATAAATTGATAAAATTGATAAATGGGGCCCACAGTCTAGGCGACCATTTTAGGGTGCATACAGAAGCAATTCCTCTCACATATATCATTGGCAAGAAGATCTCCATGTTTATTCTAAATCATATCACCTGTCGGTATGGGATCCCTCAAACCATACTTACTAATCACGGTTCGCCTTTCCAAAACAAAGATGTTGAGGATCTCTGTTAGAAGTTCAAAATAAAATAGGGCTTCTCTTCTTTTTTACTATCCCCAGGGAATGGACAAGCTGAGGAAACTAACAAAACAATCCTGAAAATCTTGAAGAAAACTATCAATGAATCTGGTCAAGACTAGCATTTGCAGCTGAGTCCTGCATTATGGGCATACAGAACAAGTGTGAGAACACCTACAAGAGAAACTCCCTTCTCCTTGGTATATGGATCAGAGGCAGTTCTACCCCTCAAAATTGAGATCCCATCCCTCAGAATATCACTAAAGCATATCATATCAGATGAAGACTACAAAGTTGCTAGACTCAATGAACTCGATCTGTTAGATGAGAGATGCCAAAATGCAATCAATTACTTACAAGGCTATCAGAATTGCCTTACAAGAAATTATCACAAAAAATTCAGGCTACGCACCTTTGAGGTAGGAGATCTCATCCTCATGGAAAATCAGAAGAATCAAGTAGAAAGAGTTAAACCAGGCAAGTTTGAGCCTAATTGGCTAGGACCATATGTCATTATCAAATCATGTGACAATGGGGCATATCAACTAACAACTCAGAAAGGAGATCAACTCCCTAGTTATATCAACAACATGCACCTAGATAGGTTCTATGCTTGAGATCTCAAGGCCAAGTATACATGTCGTATATGATCTTGAAAAAAAAATCAAAAAATATAAAAAGTTACCTTTGTGAAAACCTGGCAAATAGGCGCCTTGGCGACAAAAAAAATGCAAAAAAATAACAAAAAAGTAAAGAGAAATAAAATCACTCTCTTGATTAGGGCGAACAATGAGCGGGAGCGGAGGAGACCAGCGGGCTGGAGGGAATTTGAATTCCCCTAAGGGCGGGAAATCTGTGGATGGAGGAGCGCAGTCGATTCTTGCAGATGGTAGCAGGATTCTCAAGGAAGGTGACAAGGAAGGGGAAGGGGAAAAAGATTCAGACCGTCAACGCCCTCGAGAAGGAGGAAAACGGGATATATTGAAAAATGAAACGAGCGGGAAAGTGCTTCCTGGCATTGCTTAGATGGTACCCGTGCCAGCGAGTCAGGAAAAGGCAAAAGTTGCAGTTGGGGAGGGCTCCACAAAAGAGACAGGGACGGTATCTCCTCTATCGAGATTCCAAACCACCGAAGATGTGCAAAAGACAAAAGATAGTGAAGGTAAGTCTTCTGAAGCAAATGATGGACAACCTTTAGTTAAGATCTATGCTAAAGGAAATTGGTCCTCTCTTTTTGGAGTGAAACCTACTGGAAAATCATCCTTTCCTTTAGTTGACAATACGTCTGTTCCTGAGAAAGGTCTTTTTAGCATTTCACTGCCTGACTCTCTG
>MU228456.1:321517-331897 GCA_018584345.1 Thuja plicata | reverse complement strand
TATATATATATATATATATATAATTTTTAAAAATATATATTTAAATTTTTAATAATATTTTATAAATTTAATTTAATTTGTTTTATTTTAATATATTTTGTTATATTAATTTTAAAAGAAAAATAATAATATTAATAAAATATTCATTCAATATACATCTTAAAATAACTTAATTATATATTATATGGAAATTTTAATAACATTATCTATATATGTATTTTTTAAGGTTAAATAAATAGTATTATTAAATTTTTTATATAATATAATATGTATTTTAAAATTACTAAATTATATAATAAGTTTATCTATATATGAATTTTTAAAAGTTAAAAAAATGATATTATCAAAATTTTCATATAAAATATATTGTAAAATCACTAAATGATATATAATGTTTTATAATATAATTATTATAAAAATAAATAAAAATTAAAAATTTGAATATTTATATTAAGTCTGGTTCTATAGTTGTTTGCAGTTGGGCTGAATATCGCAAATGAGTGCTCACAGTTGGTGTAATATTCGGCTTGGGTTTAGTAGGTGTGTGGAGGAAATGTTTATATGCCAAATACTGATTGTAATAACTGATGTAATGCTTTTTACTTAATAAAATATACTTATTAATGAGAAATTTTTTTAAAAAAAAAAATATATATAATTAAATATTAATATATTATTTTAATTACTAATGTTAAGTAAAAGAGGTATTTTACTAATGAAGTAAAACTTGGAAATTAAAAAAAAAAAGTGAGAAAGTAAATATAATAAATAATTATGACAGTTAAAGTTAAAAAATAAAAAAAGTAAAATTTAAAAGTTTACTTTAGGAATGTACGATATTGGTGATTGCAATAATGATACAATTTTTGCAACGTTATGCATGGCCATGAACATCTAGCAATATCAAATGATATGGTTGGATAACCGATGCCTTCTATCAACAACTCCTTGCCGCAACCCCAAAGTACATGCAATGTTAACTCCTTTCTGCCCATTTCTGTTACTTTGTGCAATTCTGTTGGTCTCTCTGTATCCTCCTCGAATTGATCTACACCTATGTCACTGATTTGGAACTTGTTGTTTCCTCACCCTTGGGCTTCCCATTCCACCTCTGTTCCACTTCTTCACACGTGTCCTCTAGAATTTGTACCTTTATTCCCTCAAAATATGGATCTGACTCTCCCTCCATGTTGTCCCAATCCCTTTCGCTTCCCTAGCTTATCCCCCAACTACCACCTCCATCCCTGGCCTTAAAATCTCGTCCCTTAATCATACTTGTCCCACGCTTGGTCACATTATTGAATGACTGAATAAAATATTATAATAATGTTCGCCAGGTCGAAGCAGTCTATGGGACCCCCTAAAATAACACGTAACCCAGAATAAGGTATCATAACTTTAGACCATTTAAAACTTCTTTAAATTTTCTCTTCGACAGTGAATTTTGATCACTATGTTTGCTAAGTTTGTTGTCTTGTCTAGTTGTGTTTCTTCAAGTAAAGTACCTAAATTGTTTGCTTCTACAATATCCTCATAGCTGCAGTGGAATTCATCGTATGTTGGGCACTCCATGATAAAATGTCACTCTGTCTCTACCACTCCCATGTTGCAAAAATAGACATATTCTCTCTTCCCATTCTTCCTTAGGTATCATCCATATACCCGTTTCATACCTCAAAGGATGAGAACTTGTCATAAGCTACGCTATAAGCATTTTTTCTCTCCATTTAATATTTTCTCCTATGTATGCTTTCTCCTCATGATCCCCCGTGGGGTTATTTTTTTTGATATAGTAGTCATTTTTGTGGCCATTTTATTTTGACCATATGATACTCTTGATTTCTTCCCTCACAAAATTTTTTATTTCTTCATTGTTATCCAGACATTCATGTATAGTAACATTCCATTTTTTCATACATTTGATGTTTTTCTTCATCCACTTGTTCTTTCTTCTGTCTAGCCTTTCCTCCATGATCAATTTAAGCCAACAATGTTTTTCCATACCTTGAGTTTTCTTTAGATAACTTAACAACCGAACCATTGTCAAAGCCTCTAAAGGAAATATGCCAATTTTTTCCAATAAGATCTCATAGGGGACAGTGGTCTTGATTTTGAGGTTGCTTATGATTAAATATTTTTGGATTCTCTCTACTTGCTT
The DNA here is from genome assembly GCA_018584345.1 of Thuja plicata. Lineage (NCBI taxonomy): Eukaryota > Viridiplantae > Streptophyta > Pinopsida > Cupressales > Cupressaceae > Thuja > Thuja plicata. Next base: position 329,739 of record MU228456.1, on the reverse strand, counting down.
CAATTTCTAATCTGACATGTTGCTGCCCCAAATCTCACATCAGTAAAGGATCACCAGGGTAACCAACAAACCAAAAAGCATATTTTTTGGTTTTCGGATCCCATAACTTTGCATTTTGCATCTATTTTAAAAGGGATATAGCAGTTTCTAGCCTCCCCAAATTCTTATTCTCTACATGTTTCCCAACTGATTTTTTTGTGGAAGTCGATCCCAAGATACTTGTACTCATTTACTACCTCTATAGGATTGCCTTCGAAAAGAAAAGTGTTCTATGTCTTCTTATTTATTTTCAAAGAGAAGATCATCACTTTGGTTTTGCTAGTGTTCACTTGCATCCCAACATCATGACAAAAGGAATCAAGTGCCTTCAAGTGTTCCCTCAACCCATCAGTTGTTTTAGCAATTAAAATGAGATCATCTGCATAGAGAAGTAGCTTTATCACATATTTAGCTAACTGAACCCCATCACCATTAGTCTTGTTTAACCATTCTTCTAACTTATCAATATATAACCCAAATACAGTTGGTGAGAGGGGGAATCCTTGCTTGACACATTTATCTCTACCAAAGTACTTTGACATCCCATCAATAGTTCTGATTATAGCCTTCACCTGCTCATATAGTCTATGTATCACAAACTTGAGCTTAATAGCAATTTTAAGTTCTTCCATTCTATCCCAAATTTTTTCACATGGCACCATGTCAAAGACCCTTTTAAAGTCAAAAAAATAGCAAAAGGCCTCATCACCCTGAGTATTCCATATTTTTTCAACCAAGAAACTAAGTGTAACACCGTAATCAATAGTTGAATGTTTTAGTTTGAAGCCAGCCTGCCGGGACAACACATTATTGGCCAACCTTTCCAATTCTGCCTTAAGTCCTCCAACATATAGATTTTAGAGAAATTTTTGGGGTTCACTCTTGCTTGACACATGGTCCCCCATGTGGACTTTCAGATTATGTGGTAGATTTGAGGCATGCCAAGCCTCTAAAAGTAATATTCCCAAAATTGAGTGCCTGGCCTTTAGTGAGCTCATGCACAATAATTACTTGATCATTACCAAAGCTGATAATGTAATGCCGCTATCATTATGGACATGTATGACTACATTACCAAAATTTTGGAATAGCTCTCAGATATGAACACGCAAAATTTTTTATCGTACAAACTCTTTGCCAGAATTTTAAGGAAGGTTTAGTTGGCCATTTCTAATTCTTCTTTCGATAAAGACACCAAAATACTTTTAAGGAAGGTTAATCTAGCCATTTCCAAATTTTCTTTCGGTCAAGACACGAAAGATGTCTTTTAACCTCCAAGGAAGTGACCCCTTGTATCTATGGTGTCTCAAAAATCCACAAATCCAACATCCCCCTCAGGCCCATAGTTGACACTATAGTCTCTCCATTTTACAAATTTGCCTCTTTCCTTGCCAAACTAGTTGGCCATTTGGTAGGAAAATCAGACTCCTCCATCAAGGACTCTTATCATTTCGTCCACTTTGTTAAAGGTAAAAAAATTGGAGAGCAATGACATCTTAGTGAGTTTTGATGTCGTTTCTCTCTTCACTAAGGTCCCCATTCCTGACTCCATTTATATGGTCAGACACATGTGTAGTGAAGATATTTCCAACCTAGTTGAGTTATGCTTAAGATCAACTTTTTTCTCCTTTCTAGGTGCCTTCTATGAACAAGTTGATGCGATAGCTAGGGGTTCTTCCTTCTCTCCCATCATTGTAAACTTGTACATGGAGAACTTTAAAGAGATGATTCTGTAGTCCTTGCCACTCAAACCAAGATGGTGGAAGAGGTATGTAGATAATACCAATGTTTGTTGGCCCCATGGTCCACAAAAGTTGGAATAATTTCATGCTCACATCAATAGAATAGCTCCTTTTATTTCATTCACTAAGGAGATCGAGTCTGATAACCAGCTTCCTTTCCTCAACATTTTTCTCATTCAAAAGTTAGATAGGTCCCTTGGTTGTTGCGTGTTCCCCAAATCCACATGCACAGATATTTGTTTGCACTCCTCTTATTTTCACAACCCTTGTCAAAAAATAGGTGTCCTCAAGTCTCTTACCTTGTGAACCTATCATATTTTTGATGAAGATTACATGGATCAAGAGCTCGACCATTTTTGTAATATTTTCAAATTGAACGAATATTTGAAAAAGTGAATCTCAAGGCCTCTCACGCACGAGACTCTAGTTCCTTTCCAAACCCAAGTCCTCCCCACCTTTACCCCCTTGGCCTTTTCCTTACCTTGCATTGAAGGCCTATCCCAAAAAATATCCAAGGTCCTTCGTAAGAAAGGTCTTCATTGTGCCTTCAATCTCTTCTCCACTGTGAAGCTTCAAACCACTTTCCTCAAAGACCTGAAAGACATCTTTCTCTACTCTGGTGTCTACAAAATTGTTTATTCTTGTGGTGTCCCTTACATTGGCGAGACATGCAGATATTTCAACACAAGAATCAAGGAGCACAATGTCATCAATAAGCATGATTGGGTCCACAAATCTGCCCTGGCATACAATGGGTTTTCACATACGTTTATATTGTTGGGTTTAAAATGGGCAAAAAAGGAGCAATATATTGCCTAAATAGGGCGAGGGGTTTTTCTTTGGGGTGGGGGGTAGGGGGTTTATATTGGAAAATGAGTGTGGGGGGTATTGGAGGGGGGTGAAAAAAATAGAGATTGGGACCCAAATAAGCAAAGGCCTCACATTCTCTGTACTCCCCCATCAATGTCTCACACTTGTCTGTCATCCATCTCCATGCCCCCTCTCCCCGCACTTCATCTTCTACGGAAACTAACATCATTGATGATACGTCTCTGGCAACAAGTGTGTGCTTAATGTACCAATATATCCCAAGCAACTCAATGACAATGTTCTTCTATCCAACTACATTGAACGTTCTTGGATATGGTTGGATCTCCATTGCCATCCATGTGATATCCACTGTACTATTGCAAATTGTACCTTCACCGCAATAGTATCACACACCACTAAAATAATGAAAGGCTATATTTTAAAGTACTTTTAAATTTGAAATTTTTTATAAACACTTACCTATCATCATTTTCTAGGAACTGGAATAGGAAAGGTAAGAAATTATTTCATGAATTTTAAAAATAATTTATTTTAATTACTTTCTTTTATTATTTTGTTATCTATTCTTCTGATTTGATTATATTACTAAAATAATAAGGATAATATATTAATATTGTTGAAATATAGCTTCGCTCATGTTTAAGTATGCTGATGATCATAAGAACATTCATATATATTATTGTTATCATTGGCATATTATGAAAACAAATCGAATGAATTATTATTGAATGCATGACTAAATGAATTGCGCATGGTGGACTGTAGTTACATCCACGATATATATTTATAAACATTCACGATACCATCGTGGACTGTAATGTTATTACAGCCATGATAGTCATCGTGTAACTGTAATAACATTACAGTGCACGATGACATCATGCCTCCTTTATTGTGATTCAAGATAGGATTCAGATTGTATCATTTAGACATAATTATTATGAGCATTATCGTGGTTGATTAAATTGTTAAGATAACTAATATTAAACGTAGGGTCATGACCCTACATGAAAACCGCCATGTTTGGTCATGACTTTACATATTAATATATATACTTATCGGTATTGTGGAATCAATCAATCACCAAGGCAATTGTATTCAACAACAACATATAAATTTTGAGTAATATTTATTACATGTTCTGATCTAATATTCCTTAACATGGTATCAGAGAAAGGTTATTAGATAAGATATATATATATATTTTTAATATTTCATGTAAACATAATAAAATTTGTGTTTATTATAACAAAAAAAAGAGAAATGGCTCACGGTATGAGAATGGAAGATAGACTTGAGGGTGCATCCAAATTTATATCTTGGAAAACTAGAATTACTTCTCTTCTTTTAGAACTCAAATTGGAGGACTATATAGAGAAAGAGCCCCAGATACCTGAAGATGAAGTGGAAAAATCCACTTGGAAAAGGTGAAATAACAAATCCGGGAAGTTGATTATTGACTCTGTCAAAGACTCTATACTTCCTAGCACTTCAAGATTAACTACTGCTTTTGAAATATTCAAAACCATTCAAGACATATTTGAAATCAATAATGCTAGTATATTGTTGACTCTGAAACAAAAATTTATGAATATAAAAATGAACAAAGGGGAAATAATTACCTCTTATTTTATGAGAATTTCAAAATTAAGGGATCAACTCCTTACTATTGGAAATAAAATTGATGATCTGGAACTATTCTTAATTGCTCTAAGAGGATTACCCATCTCCTGGGAATCCTTCATTCAGTGCATAAGTGCAAGACCTCCATTACCAACATTTGAACAACTAAAAAATGATTTCACTTAAGAAGAATCAAGATTAATCTCAAGAGGAATAGGACCTAGCAAAGAAAGTGAAGTTCTGGCACTCCACATGTCTAACAAAAAGAAGAAATTCTCCAAAAGGAAAAGGAGCACTAAAACTTTCAATAAAAAGGATCTTTCGAAAGTACAATGCTACAAGTGTGAGAAATACAAACATATTCACAAATATTGTCCAAAAGGGAAGAAAATTCAAGCCACACTAGCTGAAGTCAAAGAAATGGAAAACCCACTCTTCTTTCTAGCTCTATCAAGTGAACTAAACTCAAATAAAAGCACCTGGATAATTGATAGTGGAGCCTCCAGACATATCACTAGATTCAAGGATCAATTTGAAGCCTTTAAAGGGAACTCCTTGGAAGAAGTTACAATAGGTGATAACTCTACTTATCCCATGAAAGGAATTGGTTCCTCATCAATCAAGATAAGAGGAGTGACCTTATAGTTAAAGGAAGTACTATATGTACCTGGAATAAAAAAGAAACTTAATATCCATATAAGGACTAGCTGATCAAGGATATAGAGTCACATTCAATGAAGATAAAGTTATTCTCTAGACTAAAAATTCCAATATCAAGAATGCCATTACTATAGGATCTAGGGAAGAAAGTCTATATAAAGTATGTGGTGAAAAAAAATTGCCTTAAGCCATGAAGTTCAAAACAATAATGAAATATGACACAAAAGGTTAGGCCATATTAGATAAAGTGCTCTTCCAAATCTAAAAATAATCACTTCAGGGATACCTCATCTTAAACTTGAACACTCAGGCATATGCAAAGGTTGTGCCTTAGGAAAAAATACAAAAGGGTCCTTCCCAACAAGTGAAAACAAACCTAAAAATGTATTAGAACTTATTCACATAGACCTATGTGGGCCTATGTCAACTCACTCCTTGTCAGGTTCCTTATACTATATAATATTTGTTGATGATAACTCTAGAAGAACCTGGATATACTTCCTAAAACTAAAAGAATCCAATGAAGTTCTATCTAAGTTCAAAGAATTCAAAGCACTAGTTGAAAATCAAACCGGAAAGAAAATAAAAACCCTAAGGTCTGACAATGGAGGTGAGTATACTTTTGATAGTTTTAAAGAATTCTGCAAATTTGTTGGGATTAAGAGGGAGTATACTGTACCATATAATCCTCAACTGAACGGAGTAGCGAAAAGAAAAAATAGAACCATCATCGAAGCAACAAAAGCCATGATGCATGACCAAAACATTCAAATCTCCTTTTGGGCATAAGTTGCAAACACAACAGTATAAATACAAAATAGGTGTCCTCATGCTATCATAGAAAATACTACACCACAAGAAGTGTTCACAGGAAACAAACTTGACTTAAGCCATCTACCATCTGGGAAGAAGGGTATATTCGTAGGATATAGTGAGGATACTAAAGGATATCGAATCTATATCCCAGGCCAGAGATCAGTTGAATTCAACAGAGATGTGAAGTTTGAAGAAAACTTCATATCCACAGATATTGAGGATGATTCCACAACAGGTCTAGATAGATATCTTACAACTGAGAATGAGAGGGAGAATAAAAAAATATATTCAGAACCTACATCTTCAAATGTTGAGCCTACCTCTATGGGAAAGAAATATGTTTGAAGAAAATAATGTAGAGCTAGATCAAATATTTAGAGAAAACAAGAGAACAAGAACACAAAAATGTTATGCTGCCCTTCTAACTGAGCTTGCAGAATCCAAACCTGATAGTGTTGAAAAAGCATTAACAAAACAAGCTTGGAGAGAATCCATGATTTAAGAGTATCAGTCCATTATGAAAAATGATGTTTGGGACATTGTATCCAGACCCAAAAACAAATGACTTGTCTCTTCAAAATGGTTATTCAAGAACAAATATGCCCTAGACAGTAGCATTGAAAAACACAAAGCTCGGTTTGTTTCCAGAGGATTCTCACAAAAGGCTGGGATTGACTATGAAGAAACCTTTGCTCCCGTAGCTTAATAGACCTCTATAAGAACCATTCTTGCAATTGCAACATCTAAAGGATGGAAAGTACACCAAATGGATGTCAAGACAACTTTTCTGAATGGGAAAATTGAGGAAGAAGTATACATAGAGAAACCATAAGGTTTTGTCACACATGATAAGAACCACTATGTTTGTAAGTTAAATAAATCTCTTTATGGCCTTAAACAAGCCCCCAAAGCATGGTATGAAAGGATAGACAACTATCTCACCAAACTAGGGTACTCCAAAAACATAGCAGACCCTAACATCTACTTCAAGGTAGCAAATGGTGACATGATAATTTTAGTTCTATATGTTGATGAATTGCTTATAACAAGAGAAGATCACCTGATTTCAAAATGCAAACAACACCTAGTAGCTGAGTTTGATATGAAGGATATGGGCCTACTTTACTATTTTCTAGGTCTAGAAATTTGGCAAAAGGAAGATCACATTTTCTTAAATTAGGAAAAGTATACAACTGACATCCTAACCAGATTTGGAATGATGGATTGTAAACCATTAGCTACCCCAATGGAAGCAAATCTACACAAGCTAAAAAGTGAAGCCGAAGATTCTGAACCTACAGATCCCTCACCATACAAACAAATTGTTGGATCTCTCATGTATCTAGTCAACACACGTCCTAACATATGTTATGAAACAAATGTACTAAGTCACTTCATGTGTGAACCTAAGAAAATACACTTGATGACCGCTAAGCACATTCTGAGATATTTATGAGGAACCATTAGACTTGGTTTGAAATATGAAAAGGTTGAGATCCAACTTCAGGGTTATTCTGATTTAGATTGGGCAGGCAGTTCCATAGATCACAAGAGCACCACAGGATGTTGTTTCATTTTAGGATCAACAATGATATCTTGGTTCAACAGAAAACAATCGGCTGTTTCTCAAAGTTTCACTGAAGCAGAATACATGGCTGCCTCTATGGGAGCTAGAGAAGCAGTCTGGTTAAGGAAGCTATTGTTTGATCTCTTTGGAAAACCTCTGGTACCTACCATCATTCATTGTGATAATCAAAGCTGCATCAAACTGTCAGTAAATCTAGTCTTCCATAATCTATCAAAACACATAGAGATTCCTTACCATTACATAAGAGACATGGTTGACAGAAACATCGTTAAACTAGTTTATATCAACACTGAGGAACAAAATGTTGACATCTTTACCAAACCTCTTGCAAAACTGAAGATAGAATACTTCAGGAGAAAAATTGGTATGACTAGACTTTAGACTTGTTGGGATGAAATTCCTACTCTTGTACTTTGTATTCATGAATATATAAATAAATGTTATTTTGAAATATTTCATTTGTGATCAAGAAGATGAAGATCTTCTATATAATTGGGGTTATTATTACAAGGTGACGATCTTGACAATAGTTAACCAAACTTCAAGATTGACACCCTAACGGGTTGTCTTGGACTGTACTAGATATCTTGATGTTGGGATTTTATTACTGGATTGTGTAATAACTCATATATCATGATTGGCACCCTCACGTGTTGTCCTGGGTTGTGCAGGATATCATGATATTGAAATGTCTAAGTATAAATCATGACTAAGATTTCTATAATGTTGTCCCAAATTGTGTCGGTAATCATGACATACTATGACTTTCTACAATACATCTTAACCCTCTCTTACTAAGAGGGAGTGTTGAAATATAGCTTCACTCATGTTTAAGTATGCTGATGATCATAAGCACATTCATATATATTATTGTTATCATTGACATATTACGAAAATAGATCCAATGCATTATTATTGAATGC
>MU228456.1:275602-318863 GCA_018584345.1 Thuja plicata | reverse complement strand
TAAATGATTTTAGGATAATGTTATATAATTTGTTTTTTGATGATATTAATTAACTTTTAAAATACACATTTGTTAAAGAATAGTAAATGTTTCAAATAAATTAATTTTGAAATACATATTTTTTTTTAATCGGTACTAATATTTTGTATTCATTTAGTAAGCGGTTACATATTGGCCATCTAGGCATTACAATCCAAAATGAAACAACACATACTTGCTCGAAGCGTGACAACTATGTCTGCATTACAAGATTAACAAACTAAGAAAAATGACCTCTATTAACAAAAGTCTTCAGAAGGGAACAACCTAGCCAAAAAAAAAAAAGACTTCCCATGCTTCGACTAAGGGAACCACTTAGCTGCATCTCCTTGTGTGAAGTTTGCAAACGCACCCCACCTATTGACTAGTTCTCCAACTCTGGGATGGTCACCACCAACTGCTTCCGGGCCGACTATCGAGTTTGGTTCTGCTTTGGTTTCCCTAACTGCCTTAGTCCTTGCGCCCCGCCGAGTGACCGGGAGTTGCCTTCGGGTCATTGGCATGCCATCTATGTCAAGGGCCACAACAGATTTGATGGGTGTTTTCTTCTTTTTCCAGGCTGTGAGAACAGACATCGCCCTTTCTGCCTCCACTTTGCTCCTCTCCAAGGCCTTCGACAAATATTTCCACCCCGCCAAAGCCTGAGCCAAGTGTACATCTTCTGGGCTAGCCGTCGACCAAATTACCAGTGGTTGCAACCCACAACTCCCTCTTCCCACCATGCGAAAAGGCTCATCGCCCATTCGTAGCCCCAACCCCACCTTGGCCTGTTCGATGATTTCCTCAACATCGTCGACCCATTTCACAGCCATAAATTGACTGATAACCCTCCTAACCTCTGCCTTTGAATCTGCCACCATGAGTGCTAGGGCCACAAACACGGATGAAATATCCAAATTGGTTCTTGGCCTCCACCCCTTCTGCAAGAAATGCTCACCAAGGATTTCTATGATAGCTAACCAAAAATCATCACCTTTGCCATTGAAGATATGGCTCAGCCTGTTTGTTGTGATATGCGTATCAAAGGCGGGAGTCTGCCCATTCGTTGACAATGAGAAATTCACCTCCATAGCTCTGTTATTTCTTCACTGAAACAATTGATGGACTTATTGTTATCGCCAAAGTATTTAACTTACAATCGAAGCCTCTAGAATGGGCTTCTATTACCATCGGGTATGCGGGCAAACATCATTACACTTAACTGCTTCAAGTACTATCTTTGACTTTTGCATCTCATGAGATCTCAGCTTGTGGATTTTGTTACCCCCGCGCCCTCATGTCATGACAACTTGGGCATGCTATCATTATGATCAGCCACGTGATACATTGGTGATGTGACATGAATGTCCATTTATCAGGATAGCAACCTCGACACTGATTGTACCCTTCATATATATTGATATTAACCCTCATTCATGAATTCCTCAAAGATTTCAAATTTTTCTTCGAGGGATCCGTCTGCTCCTACATTCGAGAGTTGGTCAGCCAAACTATTTGCTCCGCTTGGTACATGTGATGTTTTGAAATCCTCAAAATATACCAACATGCTTCTAATCCTTCTGATGTGCTTATTTAAGTACCATGTATCCATCTGACCCTTATTTATTCCATTTACTACCATGAGGGAGTCGCCTTCTAGGTTGACTTTCCTAAAATGGAGTTTTCTCGCCATGAGTACAGCTTCGACTACAGGTAGGCATTCTGCCTCATTATTAGTGCCATTACGTAACCTTTTAGCCCCTAAGGCCATGATATCCCCCTTGTCATTCAAGCTATGTATCCTATTCCAGAAATCCCAGGATTACCTTGGGAGGCACCATCGAAGTTAATCTTGATCCATCCGGGGGGTGGTGGTTGCCATCTGTTACTGTGCTCCTCTTCTTCCCTTGAAAAAGGATGAACCCTCACAGTCCCATTAACGGGCCAATTTTTATTTTAATTTATTTTAATAGTTATTATATTTTTTTTGAGATAAAAGTGGAGAGAAAACGTATATAATATATAATAAAATTCTTTCAAGATATGTATTATATGAAGATTCTAATAATATCATTATTTAACTTTATATATATATATATATATATATATATATATGAAATTATATATTTATTTTAATAATAAATTATAAATTAATTTTTTTTTTAAATTTAATATATTATTTAATATTAATTTTAAAAGATAAATAATAATATTAATAAAATATTCATTCAATGTACATCTTAAAATAACTTAATTATATATTATATGGAAATTTTAATAATATTATCTATATATGTATTTTTAAGGTTAAATAAATAGTATTATTAACATTTTAATATAATATAATATATATTTTAAAATTACTGAATTATATAATAAGTTTTTCTATATATGGATTTTTAAAAGTTAAAAATGATATTATCAAAATTTTCATATAAAATATATTGTAAAATCACTAAATTATATATAATATTTTATAATATAATTATTTTAAAAATAAATAAAAATTAAAAATTAAAATATCTATAATTATCAAAAAATTAAATATATAACTAAATATGAATATATTATATTAATTACTAATGTTAAGTAAAAGTTGAATAAAACATGTATTTTACTAATGAAATAAAACTTGAAAATTTAAAAATAATAATTGAAAAAGTAAACATAATAAATAATTAATGACAATTAAAGTTATAAAATAAAAAAGCTTGAAATTTAAGATTTTTGTTCGGGAATGTACGATATTGGTGATTGCAATAACTAGTACAATTTTTGCTATGATATGCATGGCCGTGGACATCCAACCATATCAAATGATATGGTTGGATAGTCTGTGCCTTCTATCAACAACTCCTTGCCGCAATGCCAAGGTACATGCAACGCTAAATCCTTTCTGCCCATTTTTGTTACTTTGTGCAATTTTGTTGGTCTCTCTATATCCTTCTCAGATTGATCCACACCTAGAATTCCTTGTGCTGTTGATTTAGAACTAGTTGTTTCCTCACCCTTGGGTTTCCCATCCCACCTCTGTTCCACTTCTTCACACGTGTCCTCTAGTATTTGTACCTCCATGCCCTCAAAATGTGGGTCTGTCTCTCCCTCCATGTTGTCCCAGCCCCCACCCTTTCCCTAGCTTATCCTCCAGCGAGCACCCATCCTCGGCCTTAACATCTCGTACCTTAGGCGTACTTGTCCCACCGTTGGTCACATTATTGAATGAATGAATGAAATATTTAAATAACGTTCACGAGGTCAAAGTAGTCTATGAGACCCTAAAAAATAGAACTAAACCCAGAATAACACGCCACAACTTTAGGCCATTTGAAACTTCTTTAAGTTTTCTCTTCGATAATAGATTTTTATCACCACGTTTTCTAAGTTTTTTGTCTTGTCTAGCTATGTTTCTTCAAGTAAAGTACCTAAATTGTTTTCTTCTAAAATATCCACATAGCTAGAGTGAAACTCATTGTATGTTGGCCACTCCATGATAAAATATCACTCTGTCTCTACCACTCCCATTTTTCAAAATAGACATATTCTCTCTTCCCATTCTTCCTTAGGTATCATCCATATACCCGTTTCACACCTCAAATGATGAGAACTTGTCATAAGCTACACTATAAGCATTTTTGCTCCTTATTTAGTATTTGCTCCTATGTATGCTTTCTCCTCATGATCTCCTATGGGGTTAATTTTTTTGACATAGTAGTCTTTTTTGCACCTGTTTTGTTTAGACCATATGATACTCTTGATTTTTTCCCTCACAAATTTTTTTATTTCTTCTTTGTTATCTAGACATTCATGCATAGTAACATTCCATTTTTTCATACATTTGATGTTTTTCTTCATCCACTTGTTCTTTCTTCTGTCTAGTCTTTCCTCCATGATCAATTTAGGCTAACAATGCTTTTCCATACCTCGATTTTTCTTTAGATAGCTTAACAATCGAACCATTGTCGAAGCCTCTAAGTAAAATATGTTCATTTTTTCCAATAAGATCTCATAGGGCACAACGATTTTAATTTTGAGGTTTCTTATGATTAAATATTTTTGGATTCTCTCTACTTTCCTCCATTTGTGATCCTACATGTTGTTGCCCCAAATCTTGCATCTGTAAAGGACCACTGGGGTAACCATCAAACCAAAAAGCATATTTTTGGTTTTCTAATCCATAACTATGCATTCCCTCATCTATTTTGTAAGGAATATAGCAGTTTCTAGCCTCCCTGAATTCTTTTTTCTCTACATGTTTCCCAATTGAGTTTGTTTTGGAAGTCGATCCCAAGATACTTGTACTCATCTACTACCTCTATAGGATTGCCTTCAAAAATAAAAGTGTTCCGTGTCTTCTTATTCTTTTCAAAGAGAATATCATCACTTTGGTTTTTCTATTGTTCACTTGTATCCCAACATCATGAAAAAAGGAATTAAGTGCCTTCAAGTGTTCCCTCAACCCATCAGTTGTTTTAGCAATAAAAATAAGATCATCCGCATAGAGAAGTAACTTTATCACTTATTTAGCTAACTGAACCCCATAACCATTACTCTTGTTTAACCATTCTTCTAACTTATCAATATATAACCCAAATACAGTTGGTTAGAGGGGACATCCTTGCTTGACACCTTTATGGCTGCCAAAGTACTTTGACATCCCATCAATAGTTTTGATTATAGCCTTCACCTGCTCATATAGTCTATGTATCACAACCTTGAGCTTAATAGGAATTTTAAGTTCTTCCATTCTATCCCAAAGTTTTTCATGTGATACCATATCAAAGGAATTTTTAAAGTCAACAAAGCAACAAAAGGCCTCATCAACCTGAGTATTCTATATTTTTCAACCAGGAAACTAATTGTAACACCATGATCAATAGTCGAATATTTTGGTTTGAAACCAGCCAGTCGGAACAAAAAATCATTGGTCAACCTTTCCAATGCTGCCTTAATTCCTCCAACATATAAATTTTGAAGAAAGGTTTAGGATTCACTCTTGCTTCTTACGTGGTCCCCCATGTGGAGTTCCAAAATATGTGGTAGCTTTGAGGCATGCCAAGCCTCTAAAAGTAATATTCCCAAAATTGAGCGCCTGACCTTTAGTGAGCTCATGCACACTAATTACTTGATCATTACCAAATCTGATAAGGTATTGTAATTATCATTATGGATATGTATGACTAAATTACCAAAATGTTGGAATTGGTCTCGGATTTGAACAGTTACAAAATCTTATCGCACAACCTTTGTGCCAGAATTTAAGGAAGGTTTAGTTGGCCATTTCTAATTCTTCTTTCGACGAAGACACAAAAAGAATTTTAAGGAAGGTTAAGCTAGTCATTTTTTATTTTTATTTTGATGAAGACAATAAATATGTCTTTTACCCTCCAAGGAAGTGACCCCTCGTATCTATGGTATCTCAAAAATCCACAAATCCAATATCCTCCTCAACCCCCTAGTTGGCACCATAGGCTCTCCAACTTACAAACTGGCCACTTTCCTTGCCAAACTAATTGCCCCTTTGGTAGGAAAATCATACTCCTCCATTAAGGAATCTTATCATTTTGTCCACTTTGTTAAAGGTAAAAAATTGAAGAGAAATGACATCTTAGTGATTTTTGATGTCGTTTATCTCTTCACTAAGGTCCCCATTCTCGACTCCATTTAGATGATTAGACACAAATGTAGTGAAGAGATTTCCAACCTAGTTGAGTTATGCTTAAGATCAACTTTTTTCTCCTTTCTAGGTGCCTTCAATGAACAAGTTGATGTGGTAGCTAAGGGTTCTCCCTTCTCTCCCATCCTCGCAAACTTGTACATGGAGAACTTTGAAGAGATGGTTCCGCACTCCTTGCCACTCAAACCAAGATGGTGGAAGAGGTATGTAGATAATATCAATGTTTGTTGGCCCCATGGTCCACAAAAGTTGGAATAATTTCATGCTCACATCAATAACATATCTCCTTGTATTTCGTTTACTAAGGAGATTGATTCTGATAACCAACTTCATTTCCTCAACATTTTCCTCATTCAAAAGGTAGATGGTTCCCTTGGTTGTTGCGTGTTCCCCAAATCCACATACACGAATGTTTATTTGCACTCCTGTTCTTATCACAACCCTTGTCAAAAAATGGGCGTCTTCAAGTCTCTTACCATGTGATCACATGGTATTTTTGATGAAGATTACATAAATCAAGAGCTTGACCATCTTTGTAATATTTTCAAATTGAACGAATATTTGAAAAAGTGAATCTCAAGGCTCTCACCCATGAGACTCTAGTTCCTTTCCAAACCCAAGTCCTCCCCACCTTTACCCCCTTGGCCTTTTCCTTACCTTGCATTGAAGGCCTATCCCAAAAGATATCTAAGATCCCTCGTAAGAAAGGTCTTCATTGTGCTTTCAAGCCCTTCTCCATTGTGAAGCTTCAAACCACTTACCTCAATGACCTGAAAGACATCTTTCTCGACTTTGATGTCAACAATTTTTTTTATTCTTGTGGTGTCCCTTACATCAGTGAGACATGCAGACATTTCAACAGAAGAATAAAGGAGCACAATGTCATCAGTAAGCATGATCGGTTCCTCAAATCTGCACTGGCACACACGTGGTCTTCACTAAAGGGGCAATACACGATCACATGTGTTCATATTGTGGGGTTTAAAATGGGCAAAAAGGGGCAATATATTTCCTAAATAGGGTAGAGGGGTTTTTTTGGGGGTGGGGGTTGTTAGAGTAACTATCTATTTACACTTATTAATTAGATCACTTTGATTTAATTAATTAAGTTGTTTATTACTCTAGTTTACTTAAGCTATCTCTTAGGTGCATTATAATTAATATTTATATTAATTATTAATGTGCAACCTAGCTTTTCTATTTTTAGGGTTTCATTCACCATTATAGGTTAAACTTTGTAGTTTCTTTTTCATTAATTCAGATTACAATTCAACTCTCACTTCTTGAGCAACTTCTGAGTTCTTCTCTTTCCATCTTCCTACTTCTTTCTTGTTACAGGTTTCTTGCATGTAGGTGTTCTTCGGGTTCTGTGGATTTGTCTCTCAAATCCTACATGGTATCATAGCTTTCCTGTTGCTGCCTAGTCTGGAGGTCTTGAAGCCATAATTCAGAGAAGAAAACTACAGCTTCTCTAGGGTTTTCTTTTTCATTCTAGAGGCACTCTTTTTTGGAGCACTTTGAGAAAAAATAGATGCCACCATCGTGCTTAGAAGGCCTAGGAGAGTAAAAATTCATATAAAGTTTGCAGTTTTTGGCCACAGTGACCTCTGGGAAAAATTTTCTCCCTCCTAGGCCGTACGACACACAAATTGAGAAAAAAACAAAAAAACAAAAAAATGCCTTCTTTAAGGTTTTTTTGGCGCAGCTAGACGCAGCCTGCAGCAACACCGATGTGCCACCCCGGTGTCACCCTGGCCCGACCCAGCCCAGCACGCGCCTGGCCCCCCCACTGACGCGCCACCCATTGGCCACTGACAGACTGTTGGCGTAGCTTTGCAGGTGCAGCCGCCCGAGAGCCACCGACGAGCCACCCAGCTGCTACCTCCGCCGGTGAGTGACACCGTCTGCCACCATCTTCCATCGTCTGCCAGCCACAGGTGACTTCTCCTGTGATGTCACTTTTCGACCAAATTTTTCTGGCGACTGTGCATTTTCCGGCCAGTTTTTTGAATTTTCTAGCGGGCGATATTTTTTCTCGGCGATATTTTTTTGACGGTTATACGGTCGTCAATTTTTTTGCCGAGTGCTGCGATGGTTGTTTGAACATCAAATTATTTCCCGTCTCTAGTTTTTTCCAGAGAGCTATTTCTTGAAGGTGTTGTTGGTTTTTTGGCCATATCTTGGGCATACGATGTCTATTTTTGAAAAACAAAATATTTCCAAAAAGGTGTTTCTGAGCCAGAGGTGATGATGCTAGTCTCATTTTCTGATTTGGCCTTTTGAGCTCTCATTTTTTATGTTGAAGTAGAGGCTTCAGTTTCCTCCATCTCTACATCTGGCGTCTAGATTTTCTTCTCATTTTTTGTGCTTTCTATAGTTGTTTCTTTGCTACACGAGGAATAGATTTATACATTGTGGGGGGGGGGTGCATTTTCTTTCTGTACTTTAATTCAAAAATGACCCTTCTACTTTCGTCTACTTCTTATCTCAATGTCAGACCCCTCTGTGGCCCGGATGACACCACACAATTATCACACCTAGAAAGCACACATGACCAGGCTACTCATGTCACGTGGCTTATGGTCATGTCTGGATGAGAACGAACCTGTTCCACAACATCCGTTTGAGGTCCTTCAGTACATAAACAAAATTGATGAAGCCATTGGTTTGATTGCACTACATATTTTAGACAGCCTCCTGTTTCATCTGGATGGTTTGACCACTCCTCAAGCCTATTAGGGAAAGTTTGCAGATCTGTTTGGAATAGTGAATGCATTCCGGGCACTTCAACTTGATGCAGATTTGACATCCTTGTCTCCTGATAGTTTTTCCATCATTGAGGACTTCTTGATGAAGTTCAATGCTCTTCGATCACTTTTACAGGGATGTGGGAAGACCAAATCAGATGATGAGTGTATCTTTCTGATACTCTCAAAGATTCGTGGAGAGTTCTAGATTTTCTCCTCCACTGTCTATTCCACTATGGATGCCTTGGGTCCTAGGCATAATATGCCTTCCTTTGCGACCTTCTATGATTGGTTGACTCAAGAGCAGTTAAAGATTCAATAGTTGAATGATGCTTCAGGTTCTATGAGCCATGCCTTGGTTTCTCACCCATCTCCACAGAAACCATAGCATAAACAAGTATCATCATCCACATAATCTTGGAAGGAGTCTCCTTCTCAGCATTGCTCTGGCCCACCTCCTTCACCTAAGGGGAAATCGAACACAGACAAACCCAAGTGTACTTATTACAATAAGTTCAATTATGATGAGTCTCAGTTCTTTCAGAAGAAGGTAGATGGATATGCTCAACAGATTTCTGAGTTGACAACTCTTCTTCACAAGAGCAAGATTGATATTCCTCCCTCGTCTTCTCACTGGTCTTCTTCATCATCTTCTCAAGCAAATGGGTCAAAAATGGAAAGGGTCATGCCTTATGTGCATCTGCTATAACTCCCTCTTCTAGGTGGCTATTGGATTCTGGTGCTTCACATCATATGACATCTTCTCAAAGTTCCTTTTCATCTTTTGCAGCCTCTCCTACCCCACACATCTTGATGGGGAATGACATTGTTATGCTTGTGTGTGGGAAAGGTTCTATTGACATTGATGGTGGTGCATTCCATGATGTACTATGTGTTCCATCCTTGTCATCAAAACTTCTCTCCATTTATCAGATTACTCACAGTGGGACATATAAGACGGTTGTGTTCACTGTAGATTTTGTACACATTAGAGATAGTACAACTGGCCACATTGGTTCTATAGGGATAGTTGATCATGCCACCCACCTGTACTCCTCCCATTTTGGTCCACCATCTCCAGTGTTAGAGAATATCTCTCCTACTTCATGTGTGCCTAGTGAGAAGAAGTCGGGTCACCTAAAATTTTGTGTTTCTCCTAAGATCAGTGTTGTGGCTTCTCCACCTCCTCCTCCTGTTGCGCCTGCATTTGTTCAGCATGATTCTTCTTCAGCAGTCCCTGTTCTGGTCTCTCCCTGCATCGAGCCTTCCACTCTAGTTGTTGAGGGGATATCTGAGGAAATTCATCCCCTCCCAGCTAATAGATTTAGCTCATCTATTGGCCCACCTTCATTGGGGATTCCATTCCAGGAGCTTCATTCATTCTCCTTTGGGCACCAGTTAGGCCTTCCGGTTTCACCTCTCATTCTGCGGTTTCCTTGTTGTTCCGTGCCTCTACTTCTTCCACATTGGAGTTCCATTGGTTTGATCATTCCTATAGGGGTTCCATCATTCTGGGGGGGCTTTGGTGTCTCATCCATCTCTCATGGGGGGTTTGGTTGTACTTATGGTTTGAGAGAGTCTCTTGAACCATTTTTTTCTGCATTCTTTTTCTATCTCTTTTTAGAGTAGGGTTTTTCCCATGTGGTTTTCTCTATTTCTCTGCTTTACAGAGATTTGGTTGTGCTTGGGTACTTGATTAGGAATTTTTTCCGGGACCCATTTTCCTGCTTTCATAGCTGTGCTAGGTTAGCTTACCTCCTGAGCTTCGCTTAAGGTGGGGTGTTAGAGTAATTATCTATTTACACTTATTAATTAGATCACTTTGATTTAATTAATTAAGTTTTTATTACTCTAGTTTACTCAAGCTATCTCTTAGGTGCATTATAATTAATATTTATATTAATTATTAATGTGCAACCTAGCTTTTCTAGTTTTAGGGTTTCATTCACCTTTATAGGTTGAACTTTGTAGTTTCTTTTTCATTAATTTAGCTTACAATTTAGCTCTCACTTCTTGAGAAACTTCTGAGTTCTTCTCTTTTCCTCTTCCTACTTCTTTCTTGTTACAGGTTTCTTGCATGTAGGTGTTCTTCGGGTTCTGTAGATTTGTCTCTCAAATCCTACAGGGGTTTATATAGGAAAACAGATGTGGGGGGTATTGGAGTGGGGTTGCAAAAAAAAAGAGGGTGGGACCCAAACAAGTAAAGGCCTCACATTCTCTACGCACCCCCCATCAGTGCCTCACACTTGTATTCCATACATCTCCTTGCCCCCTCTCCCCGCACTTCATCTTCTCTGACAATTGTTAGAATAGGAAAAACCCTATTCTCCCAAGAACACCCACATGCATAACCTATCACAAGGAAGAAGAAAATATAGAAGATAGGTTATGCATGTAGGTGTTCTTGGGAGAATAGGGTTTTTCCTATTCTAACATGGTATCAGAGCCATTCTACTGCTGCTTGTTCGAGTTCTTTTGAAGTTGTGGATCAAGCATCCTTTTTTCTGTTGTTTTTATTAGATCTGGGGAGTCTCATTTTTTTGGTTCACTTTGGGAAAAAACCGACCTCACAGTTGCGTCCAGAAGGCCCAAAAACCCCAGAAGCCATATAAAAAATGATCTATTTGGCCTCTGGGGCATCTGGGAGAAATTTTTTATGGAAAGAGGGCCGTACGAACCTGGCATGCTTTTCGAGGCACGAGATGCTGAGATTTGAGTGCAGAAGGTATGAAGGTGTTTTTTTTCTAGATAGGTGGTTTTGACTGCTTAGTGGGTGGTTTTCAGTGCCGCAAGGGGTTTTTTTTGGAAATTTTCAAATTTTTGGCGTTTTCGCACCCATTTTTGAGAAATTTTTAGAGCTTTTTGTCCCTCCCTCACTGTTTTCGCTCTATTTGGAGTATATGGAGGTATTTTTCTGACTTCCTTATATCGTCAGAAAGATCTTTCCAAGCTCTTTTCGATGATGGAGGTTGGGGTTTTGGGTTCTGCCATTTTGATAGTGGTTTTTTTTTCTGTCAAAGTCTCATGTTTGGTTTTGCCTTCTGGGAGCCATATCTGGCTCATCCAGACTCTGTTTTTGGCAAACCAGATATCGTCGAAAAGCTGGTTCAGTGAGATTTTCAGTTGCAGGGGTATTTTTTCCAGATTCTGCTCTAGGTTCTTTCTCCTCTGAGATTTTCTCTTTCGCACTCTGGAGGATTACTTGGGTTCTACAGGTCCTAGAATCTCTTCTTCTGATCCTCTGGCTCACTCTTCTTTCTGACTTCTGAGCTTGTATGCTTCTCTTTTGTAGCATTCTTTTTTCTATAAATGCACTACGATAAAGTGTTTGCTTCTACATTTGTAGGATTTTGAGCACCTTGTGTGTTTTTTTTTGAGCACCTTGTGTGTTTTTTGTACTCACACTCAGTTATAAAGTGCCATGGGGGGTTATGATGTTTTGTCATTTTGTGCTCATCCACCTTTGTCAAGTGAGCGTACCTTCCATGACATTAGCCCATGCTGTGTGTCGGTGACACCACCCTTTATCCTATGCTTGTACTTCTGTTGCACTATTGGTGTTCCCAATTCTTCTTTCTGTAGATGTTTCTGGCATTGCAATTCAATGTTCCTATCACCTCTCCCTATTCAGCATTATGGGGGGGTTCTCCTGTTGGTTCTATTGCTTCCCAGTTTTGATTGATCAGCTCTTCAGACTTTTTCTTCTCTACCTGGTCATGCACTTTTTCAGTGGGGGTTCCAGCAATTACTTCTGATAGTATTTACAGCTTCATGCTTCAGAGATGCTTCTTGCTCTTTCTTGTTCCTTTCTTTGGGACTTTCCCTGGATTGAAGGCTTAGTTTCCTTCATCTAGTTTATTTCTTGTACTTGGGTACCTGATCAGGCCTAGTTGTCGGGACCCATAGTTCCTTTCATGCATTTTGTTTTCATGCATCTTTTTGTCTTTAGCTATTTAGCTTCTCCCTAAGTTACACTTAAGGGGGGGTGTTAGAGTAGTCATATTATAGCTAATAATTAATTTATTTAATTATTAGTCTATTATACTCTATGCTTAAGTTAAACTTAGGCAACTTATTATTCTTTAGGGTTTTCCCCTTTAGGGTTTCAGTATCCTTTTATAAGGATTCACTGCTTTGCATTTCATTAAGGAGATTGTATTGTATTCATTTTTGTTGATAATAGAAATTCATTCTTTCAACATGGATATCATGTCTCTAGCTTTTTGGCCGCCTTAGCTTCTTCTGTCTTTGCTTCTTCCTTGTGACAGGTTATGCATGCATGTGTTCTTGGGAGAATAGGGTTTTTTCTATTCTAACAACAATCAACATCATTGATGAGACGTCCTTGGCAACCAGTGTGTGCTCAATGTAGCAGTATCTCCTGGGCAGCTCAATGACAACGTTCTTCTATCTAGCTACATTAAGCATTCTTGGATGTGGCTGGATGTCCATTGCCATCCATGCAGTATTCACTGTACTATTGCAAATTGTACCATCACTGCAATAGTATCGTACACCATGAAAACAATGAAAGACTATATTTTAAAGTACTTTTAAATTTCAAAATTTTTAACACTTACTTAGCATCACTTTCTATGAACTCGAATGGGAAAGGTAAGAAATTATTTTATCAATTTTAAAAATAATTTATTTGAAACACTTTCTTTTATATTTTTGTTATCTATTCTAGTGATTTGATTATATTACTAAAATAATAAATATAATATATTAATATTTAAATTATTTAATAATAATTTATATGTTTAAAATTTTATTTATTATTATTTTAGTAATAATGAATTATAAATTATAATTAAATGATTTTAGGATATATGTTATATATGTTATTTATTGATGATATTAATTAACTTTTAAAATACATATATGTTAAAGAATAGTCAATGTTACAAATAAATTAATTTTGAAATGCATATTTAATTTTTTTGAAGCAATGAATTCTCATTGTGGAGATCCTGGTTCAAATTCCAAGAGGGACATCTTTGTGGGATTCTAAGTTGACTCTTGTTCTTTCATTGGTTGTATTTGTCTCATTGTAAAAGGTGGATTTATAAGTTGTGAATCTTCATCTTCCATTTGTTATTTCTAGTGTGGCTGCTTGTAAGGAGCTTGTATTTGTCTTAGTTTGATGGTTGAATAAAAAGTTTATAATTCTCAAATGAGCATAGGATTTGTAAACGATCTATAATTTTTTTTAATTTTTTTTTCAAGATATGTATTATATGAACATTCTAATAATATTATTATTTAAATTATATATTTAATTTTTTAATAATAAAAGATAAATTTAATTTAAAAAAATATTTTAATATATTTTGTTATATTAATTTTTTTGATAGGTAAACGACCTTAGCCATAAGATTTTATTAATATTTCATTTACAAATTCTCCGTTCAGTGCGGGCATCAGTAGGAAAGAACAAAGAAGAAAACCTCCGGTCTAGCCCGAGATCTTGCGATCTAGAATAACAAACTTATTAGGACAAATATCCTAACCAAATCATAATAAGTCTCTGTTTACAGCTGAATATAGTTCTTAAAAAAATACAATTACAAATGGATCATTGAAATTCTCTATATGTGCCTCTATCCTTATCCACATAGTACTTCTATAGTGCCATATTTCTTTTCCTTTCGCCAAATTACATTTCCTCTCCATTCTAATGAGTGCAGTGAGTCCTGTGACATCACCATCAACCAAAACACCAAACAAACTTTCCTATACTAGTTGTTAGATGCAGATTATTTTTATATTGAATTTTGTTTTGACCATCTGATACTCTTGAATTTTTCACTCACAAAGTTTTCTATTTCTTCATTGTTATCCATACATTCATGCATAGTAACATTCCATTTTTTTCATACATTTGATGTTTTGCTTCATCCACTTGTTCTTTCTTCTGTCTAGTCTTTCCTCCATGATCAATTTAGGCTAACAATGTTTTTCCATACCTTGATTTTTCTTTAGATAGCTTAACAACCAAACCATTGTCGAAGCCTCTAAAGGAAATATGCCAAATTTTTCCAATAAGATCTTATAGGGGACAACAATTTTAATTTTGAGGTTGATTATGATTAAATATTTTTGGATTCTCTCTAATTTCCTCCATTTGTGATCCTACATGTTGTTGCCCCAAATCTCACATCCGTAAAGGATCACTGGGGTAACCAACAAACAAAAGCATCTTTTTGGTTTTCCAATCCCATAACTCTGCATTCTACATCTATTTTGTAAGAAATATAGCAGTTTCTAGCCTCTTTGAATATTTTTTCTCTACATGTTTCCCAATTGAGTTTGTTGTGGAAGTCAATCCCAAGATACTTGTACTCATGTACTACTTCTATAGGATTTTTCCATTGAAAATAAAAGTGTTTTGTGTCTTCTTGTTTCTTTTCAAAGAGAAGATCATCACTTTGCTTTTGCTAGAGTTCACTTGCATCCCAACCTCATGAAGAAAAGGTATAAAGTGCCTTCAAGTGTTCTATCAACTCATCAATTGTTTTAACAATTAAAATGAGATCATCCCCATAGAGAAGTAGCTTTATCACATATTTAGCTAACTGAATGTCATCACCATTAGTCATGTTTAACCATTCTTCTAACTTATCAATATATAAACCAAATAAGGTTGGTGAGAGGGGGCATCCTTTCTTGACACCTATATCGCTTCCAAAGCACTTTGACATCCCATAAATAGTTCTTATTTTAGCCCAGACCCGCTCATATAGTCTATGTATCACAACCCTGAGCTCAATAAGAATTTTCAGTTCTTCCATTCTATCCAAAAGTTTGTTGCGTGGTACCATGTCAAAGGCCCTTTTAAATTCTACAAAGTAGAAAAAGGCCTCATCACCCTGAGTATTCCATATTTTTTCAACCAAGAATCTAAGTGTAACACTCTGATCAATAGTTGAATATTTTGGTTTGAAACCAGTTTGTCGGGACAACAAATTATTGGTCACCCTTTCCAATGCTACATTAAGTCCTCCAACATATAGATTTTGAAGAAAGGTTTAGGGTTCTCTCTTGCTTTGCATGGTCCCCCATGTGGACTTCAAGAATATATGGTAGCTGTTATGCCCTACATACCTGTCCCTACGTTTTGTGTGCAAAATGTTGGGTCCCCTTGTTCGCTTTTGGCTCTTGCCTTGTTTTCTGTCTTTTTGTTTTTGGTTGTTTTCTTCTCAGGGTTTTCCTTCCCGTGAGGTTTGTTTTCTTTTGCTTTTGTCTTTTGTGTCTTTGGGACCCAGTCCTAGAGCTGGTTGTTTCTTTTCCAGAGCCGGATTCCAGACTTCGGGATTCTCTGCCACGATGCCTTCTTCTCGTAAGGAGGCATGGTCGCGTGGAATCCCTGGGCCTGGAATCCAGAGGTTTGCTTGTTCCAGAGTTTGTGGGTAAAAGAGTAACTTGCTTTTATCATAAGTATAAATAGAAATTACTGACCACTTTTACAGTACCGTGATTAAAAACACTTGTGCTGAGAGTGATTAAATAGTGATTAAACTGTGATTACCCTATGCTTAGTGTGTTGGTATCCGTTGCTTCGAGGTGCTTGTTCATGGTAATTTTAAGGTAGAGATCATTGTAGAAGTCTCCTACTGTTCTCTTCCCCCACTCTTCTGAATATTTTCAGGTAGGTTCTCTGGTTCTTTGCCATTTCCGTGTTTTTGTTTTTGTCTCTATTTTTGTTCTCTGGTTCTGTTTTCATTTTGTTTCGCTTCACTTTTGTCCTGTTGGTTTTGTTTGTTTGTTCAGCCTCCCGTTGGTGGGTTGGCACTGCCAGAGGGTTGTCTGACCTCTGTGCGGTTGTACAATAATGCAAATAGTGTATAGTTCCTTGGGGTGGTTCATGTATCTCTATAAATGATGTATATTTCTATATATTTTGCGTATACATGTTTTGGCCCTCGGTCCTCAGTATTTTTGTGTGTATATTTTCTGTATATCCCTCCAAGCTCACAAGTTCCTCATGCCCTGTCCTGCATTTTCACCCCATGAGACCAAGCTTGTCGAGATGAAGTCACCATGGTTCAAACTCAGCACCTTGCTGGTTCGAGCCATGGCAGCTTTCTCTCTCCTCTCTCTCATCGCATTGATGGTGGGATTAATTTCCCATGAGTGAGTATTTGAATATGTCCAATCTGGCATTCATTTTTTCCTTGTGTTGGCCCACTTGTCTTAATTAATGATTTCAATGCCTTTACATCACCTGCCATGTGATCACATACCAACCCACGTCAGCCGAATTAGGTTTCCCATCAATCACATCGGCGATGGCTAGTTTGTCCAGACTCTGGACCTCTAGCAGGACCTTGTCTTCCGCTTCTTCCTATCACCTTGTTAACATGCTCCAGAATGCTAAGTCATGCTCATTCTAGATGCCCCAAAAATTTTGATGTATGTACTAACACTTGTTTGACATGTGTGGGTTGGGGAAGAATTTCTCAGAGTTGTAACTTATTTTTATATATGTCCTGACGGTTCTCCAGTCTTGCAGGTTGCGGATAGATTGATCAAGGATGTCTGACGTTGTTGCCCTCCTGATAGTCTAGAACTACCTACCACTTCCACCCGGGTATCTACGAAGACAAAGCTGGAAAGAATGCTAGCGAAACTGCCCCTAACCTCCAAATATCCAAAGGAGGGAGCTATTACAAGGTCCAAGGTGGACTCCAAAGTCCAGGAAATAATGGATACGGACCCCAGAACTTTGGCTGAATTGCAGGGTCTAATCCAGACCATTTACAGGTTAAAGGCCGAAGGGGACAAGGTGGCCACTTGCTTGGCCACCTCCGACATCATAAAGGTGACAAAATTTCCATGTTCGGTGCAGTTAGCAGAATTAATAAAGCAGCTGGCAATACTATACAATGCGCCTACTCACACAGTCCTACTTCAAGATCCCCAGCCGCTACAATACCCCGCCACAATCATCACCTTGGATGCTCCAACCTTTGCTTTCAGGTTGGGGATTCCTCAGTTCAAAGGGTCTACTATCGTCACCTGGGTCGACTCACTAAAGGAATTCAGTGAGGCCGAAGGCATTTGCAGGCAACACCTCAATAGTCAGTGGCTGAAGTCTCCAAAGTGAGACCACAAAAGAATGAAGTTGGAAATTCCCCGCGGGGATTTCAAAGAGCCCATTCAAGCGGGCATCATATTTTTATGCAGGATCTTCAGATGGCCCCACGCCTAGGAATTCTCAGTGTGGATGTACTATTTTCTATACTGCATCACTACCCACAACCGAACCTTCAACTAGGCAGCTATCATAGCCAACCATGTGGATACACAGATGAGGACCGTCACCTAGACCTCTCAATTTTATATGACTTCATATGTGTTGTGGGTGTTAGCACAACAAAGGCTAACTTTTTTAGGATTGGGAATGGTTGGAGAAATCAAAAATGGTCCAGGACAGGTCACACCATGGGATCATTATCCCTAGTTACAGTGGGAGCTTAGTTTCCTAAACTTTTATCAGGTAAATGACGCGTTCATTTACCATAATATCTTAACCCTTACTCAGGATTATGGGTACAGATTATTACAGGTGGCGATGACCCTAGTCAGCTCCTAAGGCTAGTATTTTATTCAGTTCCAACATCACACCTACATTAGGGTGACATGCTTCAATGGGAAGCCCTATCTTATTCCCCGATATTGCGGGGACAAGATTATTCTTTTAGAGTTTTGCAGGCAGATCATGGATCTACATGCCTTCTTCACATTGAAGAAGGTCATCAATGTCCCATTCCCTTTCTCTTGTGGGAATTATACATGTAGCCTTGCCGCAGCCTGGGAGGAAGACAATGAATTGAAGAGCTTGGGGCTGGTGGAATTCCAACACGCCTGGAAAAATTATGATCCCCGCAGCAAGATTGCCACAGCACTACCTCGGGCGTCTGAGCCTCATGAAGTGGATATTGAAGAGTTCTAGGAAGACTATCAGGATAGTTTTGATCTTCGGGCCTGACAGAATACAAGGATGAGTAAAGGGCTCATGAAAGAACTAGACCTTCAGACTTTTCCAAAGGGATTTAAAGATGATGGGCCACTGGAAGATCTAGCATACAAAGGACAAGGGCTAGCTAAATAGGATCTTCCTCTAGTGGACTAGGCCGTCATGGAGGATCTAATGATTGAAGGGGTAAGCCACCCCATTTTGGAGGTAAGTCACTAGTAATTCACCTGGGTATGTTCTAAAAGCACCCAAAAGAAATCAACGGTCAAGAAGACCATCCCCTCTTCAGCCGGCGCCGAACCTTCTTTTTTCTTCCACGGCCGCTGAAGCAAGCATGAGTAAAGGGAAAGGGAAAGAGGGTGCCCCAGTTCCCAAGGTGCCTCCCTAGGTTCCTACAGTTCTGATGGCCCACCTACATCAACAATTAGAGTTGGAAAAGCTAACCAGTCAGCAATTATGTATGCATGTATCTGCTGGTCTCCCTATAACTCCAATGGCATCTGTTCGCTCGGCGGGATCCTCCTCGTTGGCAGCTATGATGACTAGACAGACTTTCACTGAGGCAGAGTCTACTAACATTTTGGATACTGGGGCTTCACTTATAAGGAAGAAAAAGAAGGTGACACCTACACCCAGTGCAACCGCTAGCCTCGACATGCCAAAGATGCCCCTAGTAGATGTAAGTTTGGACTCTCCCGAACTAGAAGATATTTCATACTCCTCGCCCCCACATGATGATTTTCATGATACCTTCTTGGTGGAGGAACTCCTAGAGATTCAAGAGGGTATTGGCCATGCGGTGGAAGAAATTACATCTCAGGACAAAGAAGAAGTCCCCACAGAGAAGGACATCCCAGTGGAAAAGGATACATCTCAGCAAGAGGCTCAGGAAATACAAACAGAACCTGAGCGAGAGAGAATACTGGTCTAGGAGACAAAGAACATGCCAAGAAAACACACAAATGAGAAATTCATGGTTGGAGAACCTGGACCCAAGGGAAAAAATGTACCTCCAACCATCACACTTCAAATGCCTTTGGTAACTCTAGGTGACCAAGTGCCCTAGAGAACTTTCGGTGAGGTAGTAACAACGGTTGCCTTGTTAAACTTTGGCTAGCAACCTCACCCACCTCCAGAAGATGTTTCGGTGGAGGAAAATGTCCTAACAAAAGAGGCCAATAAGGCCCAGGAACAACAACAACAGATGGACCAAGAAGTCTCAAATAAAGAAAACTAAGGAACAACTGACATTGGGAGGGACGAGGTCCCTGAAAATATAGAAGAGATTGAGGCCAGAGAAAAGGCTCTAGATAGTGCAACAAAAGATGCCAGTATGGTGGAAAAAATTGAGGGTTTCAAAGAAAAGGAAACAAAAAAGGAACAAGAATAGGAGGAACCAGAATGAGAGGTGGATAAAGAGCCCAAAGATAATGTGCATTCCAAGAATGCACCACCAGATTTTGAAAGGAATCCTGATGAACAGGTCTTGGTAACAAAGCCACCCCAGCCACCCCAATGGCTGGTGGAATCCAAGAAGAGGAAAGCCCCAGCGCCGACCATAAGTGATCCACTCTCATTGGCCTAAATGATGACCAAAAATACAGAGGCTAAGAAGCCAAAGAAAGCGCGGGCAGTCTATAATCTTTGGACTGGTCCCACCGGTATTATAGTTGCAACTATTGCAACACCCCCTCTTGATGTAGACACAGTGGCCGTAAGGCCCGAAGACTACAACATAATAGAAGTAGCATTTGGGAAGAGGGATAAGCAAGGCGAATTGGACTTGCTAAAAGAGGCCACCAAGGCAATAGAGGCCAATACATAAAACAAAGCCAGAAGCTGTAGGAGGAAAGAGAAACAAATGCCAATCTCCTCGTGTTTCTGGTAGAACTCATGTAGCCATTGGCCAAAGTCCACCCTGGAACCCCTTCCTCTAAATTACAACTTGCATAGGGTGATGTGGACTCTCTGCGGATAATGAAGAAGAAAGTGCAAGCCGTTGATGGGTGGGAAGCCAAAAAGGTGACCGTAATGAGACAATTTCTGGCGGCGTCCCTCCCAGACCTTTACCGAGTCATTTCTCTCCTCAACCAAGCAAAAGGCTCCGCTATTATATGGGAGCAAGATCTATCCAAGTATGAAAAATGGAAGGTCGGGCTAGAAGAGATCTGCAACATCAGCAAAGAGGTCACCACAGAGTCTGTAATTTTGGGAGATGAATCGTATGATTCCCTCCAGGCCCAGTACTCCAGACTTGTCCTCAAGATTGAGGTATGCAAGGAACTGGTTAAGGCTTTGAAAGAGAAGGTGACAACATCCCAGTATCCCTTGGGATTATTTAAAACATTCATGGCTGGGGTATCACAAGTTGATCCCTTCACCACTGGCACATGTACCCCAGAGGACTATGTCCTCAGCAAGTTCGATGAGTGAATGGAGTCCCTGTATCCACCTACTAGAGATTTTGACCAGGAAAGGCTATCTAGATTGTCTAAGACAATGATCCGATCGCATGATGCCATCAAGATGGTGGATGAATTCTGGAACGGGGCCGGAGAAGTTGAGGAATTAGTGGAGGCTGTTCGCAGCCAGTGGGATAGAATCAAAGATGTAGATGAAGAAAGCATAGGCCAAGTATTGGAAGCTTGGGAAAAATCATAAGGAGTAATAAAGCCCTCTAGATTCTGGAGATGTTCAGTGAAAGATGTGTTTTTGTATTCATTCATTCTTTTGGAATGTAGGTTCTCGGATCCTACATTTTTGTATTCTTTAAAGTGACCCATGTCCCAGTTCCCAAGGTTGATTGGTCACTTTCAAGGTAGTTAATAAAGGTTTTTAGAGGGTAGGCAACCACAACAAGGCACGTAAGCTTGACAAGAGGTTTTCTGACAGATGGTCTTCCCAAGGTGCCACTTCAACATTACACCTGGTGCATCAAAGACAAGGCGCCGCTTTCCCATTTATGAGGCATGTAGCCTCGATCCCCAGATAATTGGATTTCTTCTCTCTCCTTTTAGCTCTCTTCTCAAGGCTAATTCTTCCACTTCACTTTTCTTGTCTTATTCTTTTGACATGTCAGACCTTTTCTATCTCGAGGTCTTTTGTAGCGTGGTGCAGGTAGTACCAGCCACCAGATAATG
Organism: Thuja plicata; assembly: GCA_018584345.1. NCBI lineage: Eukaryota > Viridiplantae > Streptophyta > Pinopsida > Cupressales > Cupressaceae > Thuja > Thuja plicata. The sequence continues at coordinate 297,302 of MU228456.1, read as the reverse complement.
CATTATATTGTAAAGTGTAAAATAAGTTAAGGTTAGGTCAAGTGATGTGTATAAATAAGAAGTCTGACCTCATTCCAAGGGTTAGAGAAATTGATGATTTTGCAGTCCATAGTTAATAGCAATATGGTTTTCTCAGTTCTTAGTTGCAGAGCTCAATGCTCCATAGTTTTTAATCTTTCAGTAGTTAAATGCTCCCTAGGAGCCACCATTGTACCACATACCAGTGCTTGCTAGAAGAGATGTTAATAAAGAAGGAAGAGTTCTCTTGATGATGTTGTTAGCATTCTGTCTTCTGGGTTAACGGTATTTTATGCTTTGTGTTCCTCATGTCCTTTGCTCTGATACTTAAAAGTAGATTAACGACCTCCTTTCCTTTTCTATTGATAAAATATAAACTAATGGTTGTATATTTCTTTGGTATTTAGTGTAGTGTGTTAGAGAATTGTTAATGTCTTGAATGTTTAGTATAACTATAGGTAGATGAAATCTTTCTAACTCTACAGTATCTTTTGAAGTTTATTTGTTAAATGAATGCGCGCTTGCAGGAAACCCCACTTACTTGAATCCCAGGAGAAGACAAGTTGAAGATAACCATCTATCCCCCTCAAACAAAATAGTCACATCTCCCAACCGAGCCCTGTACTGTCGAGACCCGACTCTCACGTGCTTGGAGACTCGGGGAATCTCATTTCCCCGGACAACCTTTACAGGCGAAGTTGGTCGGTACCCCAGTACCCGGTGACAACTTACCTCTGTTGGCGGACCCGGTCACAAAGTCTCATCAATAGTAGCTTTGAGGCATGTCAAGCCTCTAAAAGTAATATTCCCAAAATCTTGCGCTTGGCCTTTAGTCAGCTCATGCACAATAATTACTTGATTATTACCAAAGCTGATAAGGTTTTTCCACTGTCATTGTGGAAAGGTATGACTACATTACCAAAATATTGGAATTGCTCTCAGATATGAACAATTATACAATCTTATCACATAACCTTTGTGCCAGAAATTTAAGGAAGGTTTAGTTGGCCATTTCTAATTCTTCTTTCGATGAAGACACAAAAGGAATTTTAAGGAAGGCTAAGCTGGCCATTTCCAATTTTTATTTTTATGAAGACACAAAAGATGTCTTTTAACCTCCAAGGAAGTGACCCCTCATATCTATGGTGTCTCAAAAATCCACAAATCCAACATCCCCCTTAGCCCCATAGTTGACACCATAGTCCCTCCATCTTACAAATTTGCCTCTTTCCTTTCCAAACTAATTGCCCCTTTGGTAGGAAGATCAGACTCCTCCATCAAGGACTCTTATCATTTCCTCCACTTTTTTAAAGGTACAAAATTGGAGGGCAATGAAATCTTAGTGAGTTTTGATGTCATTCTCTCTTCACTAAGGTCCCCATTCCCGACTCCATTTAGATGGTCAGACACAAATGTAGTGAAGATATTTCCAACCTAGTTGAGTTATGCTTAAGATTAACTTTTTTCTCCTTTCTAGGCACCTTCTATGAATAAGTTGATGTGATAGCTATGGGTTCTCCCTTCTCTCCCATCATTGAAAAGTTGTACATGGAAAAATTTTAAGAGATGGTTCTGCACTCCTTGCCACTCAAACCAAGATGGTGGAAGAGGTATGTAGATAATACCAATGTTTGTTGGTCCCATGGTCCACAAAAGTTGGAAGAATTTCATGCTCAAATCACTAGTATAGCTCCTTGTATTTCGTTCACTAAGGAGATCGAGTCTGATAACCAACTTCCTTTCCTCAACATTTTTTTCATTCAAAAGTTAGATAGGTCCCTTGGTTGTTGCGTGTTCCCCAAATCCACATACACGAATCTTTATTTGCACTCCTCTTCTTATCACAACCCTTGTCAAAAAATGGGTGTCCTCAACTCTCTGACCATGTGAGCCTATCGTATTTTGATGAAGATTACATAAATCAAGAGCTCGACCATCTTTGTAATATTTTCAAATTGAACAAATATTTGAAAAAGTTAATCTTAAGGGATCTCACCCACGAGACTCTAGTTCCTTTCCAAACTCAAGTTCTCCCAACATTTACCCCCCTTGGCCTTTTCCTTACCTTTTATTTAAGGCCTATCCCAAAAAATATCTAAGATCCTTCGTAAGAAAGGTCTTCATTGTGCCTTGAAGCCATTCTCCACTATGAAGCTTCAAACTACTTCCCTCAAAGACCCGAAAGACATCTTTCTTGACTCTGGTGTCTACAAAATTGTTTATTCTTGTAGTGTCCCCTACATCGACGAGACATACAAATATTTGAACACAAGAATCAAGGAGTATAATATCGTCAATAAGCTTGATTGGGTCCTCAAATCTGGCATGTCACACACAGGGTCTTCATTAAATGGGAAATACACTATCACATGCGTTCATATTGGGAGGTTTAAAATGGGCAAGAAAAAGGGGCAATATATTGCCTAAATAGAGGAGAGGGGTTTTTTTGGGGGGGGGGGGGTGAGGNTTTTGGGGGGGGGGGGTTGAGGGTTGATAAAGGAAAATAGGTGTAGGGAGTATTGGAGGGGGGTGACAAAAAAAGAGTTTGGGGCAATATTTTTTAAAAATAGAGGGATTATTTAGTATGCCATGAATGCACATGCTATGATTTAGGTTTACTAAGTGAATCCCTTGTGCTGGCACACAACTCCTCCACCAAGCACCACATCTGTTTAGAAAATACAAAAATATTGTCTAAGGAAGATAAAATTTTCAAGCATAAACTTAAGAAGCCATTGAAATTAGCAACCACCCTTCCAACCTTAATTGGGATGAAGGGTGGACCTTGAGTCCTTCATGACAACCTTTGTTATCATTCCTTAGAAATCAACCCCCCTTCCCCTAAACTTGTTCTCTTCTCCTTTGTTTTCTCTCTTCCTTGCCTTCTTCTCATTCCTTCTTTTCTTCCCACCTTCTCCTTCTTATTCTCCTCAGAGTCCTTCTCTCTTTCCCCTTGTTCCCTTTGGTCCCATGATTAGCCTTTTCTTCCTTTTCTTTGGTGTTTTTTTTCCTTTAGGGTTGTATTTATATATATGTATGTATATTATTAATCTTAGATGGTCTTTTTATATACACATTTCTTATGCATAGATATTTCTATTTATGTATTTTATGAATATACTCATTTGTATTCTATTTTTTCAACAACAACAAAAATCATAATAATCATCTTTTGTTTATATAAGTTTTATTTATATAATAAAGCTTACATATTTATGTATGTTTCCTTATACACATATATTCTTTTATTTTATTTTTTCCTATTTAAAGTCCTCTTCAATATATTTTAGAATATGCATATGGTTAGTGCTTCTTTCACACACACACACACACACACACACACACACACACACACACACACACACACACACACACACACACACACACACACACACACACACACACACACACACACACACACACACACACACACACACACACACACACACACACACACACACACACACACACATCTCAAAGTTTTCCTATTTTTAAGTTTTCTCTTTTTGTTCTTTTTTTTCCCTTCCATTGACCTCCCTTCTCCTTTTATTCTTGTTGTTTGATCTTGCTTCTATCACGTTGTTCCTTGATTGGTGTGCAACATCTTCACCCTCCAACTTTTACTTGCTCTTTTAACCTTGAGAGATCTACAATTGTCCATTTTTATTCTCCTTTAACTTTCTTTCATGCTGATGATAGATCACAAAGTATGATCCGAAATGTTGATGCAAAAAATCAGACACAATCTAAACCAAAAACAACAAAAAATAACTACAATGAATAATGGAAAACTAATATTCTTAAACAATTGTGGCTTAAACTGTACAACATATTATTGTTAGACATTGGAAATGTTGATTTTCTAAGTATTTAACTAGATGAATGAGAGCAATAATACTAGTCAACTAAATTTAATATGTTTAGAGGACAATGTAATGGGTTTGAAATGCTTCTTCCTTATGCTTTCCATTCTGTGATGTAAAAAATCTCTACCTATGCTCACTTAGAAATTTATCTTGTGTCTGATACCTTCTTTTTGGACACTCATACCTAGAGGATTCCATTTGATACAATATAGTTGTGTTTGGAGTGCAAAACAATGGTTTTGAAATGGCTTCGAATGCCTACTTGAAAATCCATCCTCTATCAACTTCGTCAACCATTGAGTCTATGTTTGAGATAGCCCGAAATGATACCATTAGATTTGGAGAAGAGCTCAAAAAATTGTTTTACTCTCATGTTTTTGGGTTAAATTTCCCCTGGTCCAATTGTATTGCTTTTGCAAGGATACCATCCCAAGCTATGAAATTTAGGCGAATGTAAAAAGGCTAAGCAGAATTTCAATGGGGTTGTGGTGAATTGACAATGTTTCAAACCAGTCTAGTGAGGTATGCCTCTATAAATTTCTTGCAAAAGTAACAGTTTAAACTGTGTGCAAGTCTCAAGTTCAAGCCATGAGGCCCACCCACCTTCATGACCTGTGAATAGAATGGGCTGGGTCATGTGAGTATAATATCCCATGATGGACTGTCCACCAAAATAATATGTGAATAAATGAATGAGGTGGGGATGAAGTACACTCACCCAAATGGCTTAGATGGCACACCTGGGAGTAAAAAAGATAAGGTTATCTTCAAATTGGGTTTGCAATGTAGATATCTCTTAGTATATTAGCCTAAATACTATAGAAATAGTGTCACGGATGAGGCATCTAAATTCTAAACCAATAGGATGTCTCTGATGGGAAAAACCTCATGTTTTGCTACTGTGTCCCTCTGTGTGCATCCACAATTTGTATATGCTTACTAACACACTTTCAACTATAGCATGCAAGAGAAATCCACTCTCCATTATAGTTTAATAAATATTTCCTATCTATATGTAGATTCTAAAACTAGGTATATTGTTATATGTATGGATCTTTCATGTTCAGTGTTGAAACATCAATCCAAACTAATGATAATCTTTGTAAGTACACTAGACTAATGCAAGTTAATGCATATATAGCTTTGATAAGGAGGGGAAATCACCCCAAGCTTACCTCAGAGATACTCAAAAGTATCCTTTGGCAAGGGCTTTGTGAAAATATATGCAATTTGCTCTTTTTTAGATATATATTCCAATCTAACTTTTTTCTCACTAACCTTGTCTCTTAAGAAATGATATTTAATAAAAATATTATTTGTCTTCGAATGTAACACATGATTCTTGGAAATATTCATAGCACTTGAATTGTCACAATGGATATCAATATCATCAATACATACTCTAATATCTTTAAAAAATTGATTCATCCAAATCACTTGGGTAAAATTAACAATAGTAGCAACATATTCAGCTTCACCAGTAGATTGTGAAATAAAATTTTTTTTCTTGCCCAAGAAACTAATCTCTTACCCAAAAAGAATGTTCTATCACTTGTGCTTTTTTTTTTATCCACATTACCTGCCCAATCTGCATCAGTAAATGCACTCAATGTAAAATCATCATCTTTTTCATACCATAATCCATAATCAACTATCCCTTTCAAGTATCTAAATATCCTTTTAACAACAACAAAATGTGATTCCTTCGGTTCTGTTTGAAATCTTGCAACAATGCAAACAACATTCATAATATCCAGTCGAACTTGTGTCAAGTATAGTAAACCTATGATCATTGATCTGTATCTTGTCTTCTTTTCCTTAGGTGAAACATCTTGGAGGCCTTAGGTATTTTACCTTGATTTCTTTATCCTTTTGATTGTAACTCAACCCTGGCGTCTGATGAACCATATTGGCAGAACACAGAGCCAGCTATGATGATATCCAACCTTGAAGCTTGATGAATTTGACATATCATTTTCCACCATTGGAGATTGTTTTGGCAAGACCCAAAGATGTCTTGTCAAAACACTTTTCTTATCATTTGATCGAAGGAACATACCCCAATGGAAACCATCAGGGTAGAAAACACTCTCGAACTACACTTTTTGATCACTTCTGACAGCTGATAAAATGAATCATCAGGGTGACTTACCCGATGACATCCATTGGGATATCAAATGCATAATTTCCTTGCCTCTGATGCCTGATAAAAAATGACATCGGTGAGACCTCTGTCAATGAAAATAATCGATGTAGGGACCATCAGAGGAAGGCATAATTTTCTTGGTTCTAAATTCTGATGAAACCTCCATCGGAAAGACTCCTACCGATAAAAATCATCGGTGTAGCAAGCCTCATCAGAATGCACAATTTGATCAATTCTGACTGCCTATGCCTAATGAGGTTGGCAAGTCCTCCACCAATGAAACCCATCGGTAGAATACAAGACTTGCTACTTCAAAAGCTACCCTTGAAGCCCATTGAACAAACTAAGAATTTTGGGGAGACAATGGACAAGTCATGCCAAAATTGAACTTTAGATCCTTGTAGAGCCCTAGAAGACCATATCAGTGTAGCATAAGACATGTTACACTGACATGCATGGTCTAAAGTATTCTGACTAATCAACTCAATAAATCTACTTTATTTGATATACATGTGATGACAATATGATCTGAGGATCTCATGGTGGGCTGAAAAAGGTCAACAAAACCTTTTTCATATTTTGTACCAAATATGTTTTATTCATATTTTTGTGTTTTCTCTATTTGGTCAACAACTTGGATGTTGTAATACTTGGAATGGATCTATTTGTTAGAGAGTTTATTTGATCTAATTCATATGCACTAAGTTTTTTATTAGCTTGAAAAAGGACAATTATGAGTCTTGGAGAAAGGGCATGTTGGTACTCTTTGTGGCTAGTTGGGGGATGAGTCCATATAGATAAGGAAAAAAATAAAACCACTTAGAATGCTCAGAGGATCATTAATGGCCATATTGTAGGAGTTTTGTTCTAGTGTTGATGATGATACTATGTGTACAGTATTGTACATTGATTTTTCCCTACACACTTTAGACTCGCCTTTGGGAAATCTATGGATATACTCATGTCTCTCCATTTATAGAGGATCCTATAGAAGATTGGGTCATTACCCTTCAACATTCATATTTTGTACCCTATATTCATGGTTATTTTGGAGTACTTTAGTATATCACAAGTCTTTCATATCTTGATGGATCATAGACTTGTCTCATAGTTCTGATTCCTCATATTGATGCATCATCTCAATATTTATCATATCATGTTATTCTTGATAAGATTGGCATTGGCACATTCTCGAACCCTATTGATTCAATCCAACAAGATATTGTTCTTCTAGACACAACTATTAAGGATTCATATCTTACAAAAATATCATCCTTGTTTTTCAAGTCTCATATTGTAGAAAGCTGGAGGTAATCTAGAGAACATTCATATCCTCTTTGTTGACAACCTCATCAATGTTGTCAACCCATCTTCATCTCCCATGGAGTTTATTATGAGTCAATCTTTGTAGTGTCCTAGATTGTGATCTTATACATTGATTAGGCATGCACTTGATTCATTTATGGCATCATAATCCTTCGTGGACATAAAAATATTTTCTTAGTTTATAGAGGTACACAATGTATGGCTTTGGATTTATATCTCTTCTAGTTTATGGTAGCGACTTCTCCTTTCTTGGGTGGATTTGTTTCTTCCTAATGAGATAATTTTGTTTTTGCAGGAAGTTGATCATGTTATATCTCCAAGAATTCATCATTGGCATAGGAGCTAGTTATTCACTAGTGGGACTCCCCCTCTCCTATGGTGGGACATTCATACAACTTATGAAATTTGAATCAACACTTGGGTGGACAACTTCAGTCCTTCATTCTTATCACATATACTATTTTTTTTTTCTTTTTCTCTATTTTGAAGAAGATTTTTCTCCCATTATTTTTTTCTCCTTTTCTTTTTTTTGTGAGAGTTTCATTGATTTGTACATGGGTACCTAATTAGGCCTTGTTTTTGGGAACCATTCATGCTTGCATTTTTCATTTTTCATTCATCTTTAGCTCTTTAGCTTATCCCTCAGTTAATCTGGGAGGGGGGGGGGGGGGGGGGGGTTGTTGGAGTAATTAGGAATTATCTAATTAATTATATAATTAGGTCATTTAAATACTTTATTCACTAAAGCTAAACTTGGGTGTTTTTCTTCTTCTTTTCATTAGATTACATTTCTCTTTCTTTTATAAAATAAATTATTTATTCATTTGTAGTCATCCAATTCGTTTATAGGATAATATTAATACTAGATTCCTCTTTGGATCAATTCTCCCTAAAGGTTGCATAGCATTAGTCATGGATTCTTTACAAATGTGATAGGTTTTTTGCTTGTAGGTGATTTATGGGCTTGTGGGGTTGAACAAATAAATCCAAAAATACATCAATACACCCATACTATAGCATCGTAAATTGTATACCTTTGATAGGGTGTCCAATTGCACACTATCCTAGTACTCATTTTAGTAATGCATCATTTTACTATGCATTATAGGAATCTCACATGCATTTAATTGATGAATAATCTAAGAATATGAGTCCTCTCCTAATTCAAATCTCATCACAATCCTATTTTGGCCCTTAATTCTAGGTGACCCCTTTATCTTTCACCATTTTAATTTATTATAATACCTACCCCATTTCAAATCTCAAGAAACATTTCTCTCACTTAAACATTATATCTTTTCATAAGAACATGATTTCTACATTTAGACCCTATTATGTCACATCCATTGGTCAATTTTTTTGGGCTAATGATGCTTTGGAGAAGCATTGAATGACACATTTTGGCCACATTTTAGGAGGATATTATGGTGGTCTTTCCCTTTCCAAAAATATCCCCGATTTAAAAAATGATAAATATAAGTTTTCCTTTTATCAATTTAAAGTTATAATCTCATATATATGCAAGTGATTTTCCCAATTTGTGATCTCTCATCTCATCATCATGCAATGCAAAAAGATGAAAAGTTGAGGATATCCTTATGAAGTGAATATCTACAAATTTAGAGACAAATTATCAAATCTCAAGTCTCAAATCAAAATTCATTCATCTCTATGGAAGGTTTAATAGATTCTAGAGGATGATAGGGAATTGCAAACCGATGATTGGCTTGTACCACTCCCTAAGGGATTTGATATGATTTCATGTTGTTCTCATATTTTTGTAATTGATCTTTAGATCCAATTTTTATCATTTGAAGTTATGTGATTCATGCATTATTGATTTAGTTATTGATATACCTTGAATCAAATATTTAGATTTTTGTATTCAACACACTTGAGTAAGACTCTATTTTACATTTATGCAGCTTAGCTCATAGAAATTTTAGACACACTTAAGATTTTTGAGAGCACCCACATTGTTCCAATTTTAGTATATACTATTTATGGTGGAAATCACAATAAATTAAGGTTGAATAAAGAAAACCTCTATATAGCCATAACCACACACTCTTTTTATTTTCCAGGTTCAACTACTAAACTTGGCAGAGATGACAACCCAAAAAATGCTAAGGATACAAAGGTAGAGTGTCAACCATAAGTTTAATTGGAAACATGACACAGCCAAGGATGGAGAAACCTCAAGGAGATTGGTCCAAACCTTGCAACCAATATAACACAATAGAAGAAAACAAGAACAATAGGTAAAAATAAGAGATTCAACCTTTTATTATCATCGAAAATTATTAGAAAAGATCTACAATATGATGTTTCCTAGTCATACATGCCAAGCACACATGCATGATTAAACTCAAAAAACTCAAAATCCTACCCAAGCTAAGCCAAATAATCTTATGAGATCACTCTTGTCCCTTAGGAACAAGTCCATAAGCTTATAAAGCCATCATAACATCTAGTTGGCCTAGAAAAGATTACATTCCCCAATAAATGAGTAAATACATTACAACCAAATAGGCCAGGACCCAAATCTTAAGAAAAAAATCTAATTATGAATTTAAGCGATGTGATCACACAATAATGTTGGCCCCAAATGTAACAATGAGATGGCAAGATCACGCTTGGAAAAACCCACCGAAAGATCGGGAAACCGATCAGAAACATAACAACCAACTGGGAAATGAAGAACATGACAAATACTCAAAGAATTTTCCATAAATTATGCATGATGAAACTAAATGAGGTGCGATCAAAGGATAAGATCCAGGATGAAGCCAAGAACACACTGTCATGACCGCAACACAAAATAACAAGCACAGATCGACCACTGACTAAAACACTAGAACTTCCCAAATGGAACAAAACAAAAAACAAACAAGAATGAAATATTTTTGGTTGATGCAAGATTTCCAAGATCCTGAGATGCTCCTGCATTAAAATACCCGGTCAAGAATAGTCTTAAAAAAATGATCAGTTAAAACAATGACACCAAGAACTAATAGTGATCATCTGATTTCAACCTAGGTTGTAGATATAGGTTCTCTTATCTCTCTTTTCAAACCTAAATTTCATGTGTATATATCTAATCAATATATTTTTTCTTATGTCAATAACTGATTTAGGTGGTGGTAAATTTACATGGTCAAATAGGAGAGCTGGCTTGGAGTGCATTCAGGTATGCCTTGACAGAGTCCTCATATCTATGGACTGGATGCAACAGTATCATAGTCACCTATCTTCCATGGCGAGATTTGGCTTTGACCACTCCCCTATCTCTCTCAACCTGGACAATCACAATAAGAAAAAGGCATTCCCCTTCATATTTGAGAGGATGTGGACTACCCACCCCAACCTCCTCAATAAAATAAAGGAATGGTGGAGCATAGATGTGGATGGTATGACGACGTATAGGGTGGCTAAGAAGCTCAAGAACATTAAAATGGAGATAAGAAAATGGAACAAAAGAGACTTTGGAAACATATTTCAGACTAAAGACAGGATTAAGTCAGAGCTTGCAGGGATTCAAGAAGAGATCCAAAACCACGGATATGATGCTGATAGAATTAGTGCTAAAAAATCCATTCTGGCTGATCTCCACAACATTGTAAGCAAAGAGGAAATGTTCTGGAGGTAAAGGTTAAGATCGATGTGGTTGAAAGAGGGGGACAAAAACTCTCACTTCTTTCACCTATCCACTATGAAACACAGGATGAATAATAGAATCAGTGCCATTAAGAAAGGGGATTTAACTTTGGAGGAAGACAATGAGTTTGCAAATGAGGCCATTAGGTACTTCTCACAAATCCTTAATAAAGAGCTAAACCTGATTGAGGATGACCAGGCGGTTATTCTTCAATCTATACCTAAAGTGATCTCAGAAAGACAGAATAAGGATATGATGGCCATCCCGAATCAGGAGGAAATCCATAAAGTAGTTTTTTCATTACCGGCGGAAAAAGCCCTTGGCCCAGATGGTTTCCCTTCTTTCTTTTTCCAGATGTACTGGGATGTTATCAAAGATGACATTGTTAAAGCTATCCAAGAATTTTTTGGAGCCAAGAGCCTTCTCAAAGAGATCAACGCCACCTTTCTTGTCCTCATTCCAAAAATTCCAGGTGCAGATTCTTTTGATTGATTTAGACCCATTAGTATGTGTAACTCATTTTATAATATTATCTCCAAAGTCTTAACTATCAGACTGCTTAAAATCCTCCCGATTTTAATTTCCCCTCAACAAACGAGTTTTGTCCCTGGTAGACAAATTTTGGACTCTATCATGGTAGTGCATGAGGTGATTCACTCTTTGGAGGAGGGAAAATGGGAAGGATTCCTACTTAAACTGGACCTCTCCAAGGTGCATGACAGGGTTGATTGGACCTTCTTGAGCAACATTTTGGGGGCTTTTGGCTTCAATGACAAGGTAATAAAGATTATCTCACAGCTAATTTCCACCCCATCCTTTGCGGTTTTGGTGAATGGCTCTCCTTCAGACTTCTTTAAATCTTCCAAGGGTCTTAGCCAAGGGGACCCCCTCTCCCTAATTCTCTTCATCATTTTGGCTGAGTGCTTGGGAAGGATTATCCATGACAATAGGAGAAGGGGTCTAATCATTGGGCTTAAACCTTCTTCAGGCCCTTTCACTTTTACCCACCAGCAATTCATGGATGATACCATATTGGGTGGCGAATCTTCGGTGAAAGAAGCTCGAAATGTTAAGAAAATCCTTAATTCTTATTCCAATGTGATGGGTCAACTTATTAACTGGAACAAGAGTTCAGTGTTCTTCTTTAATACACCCATGGATAGACAGAGAAAAATGGCTGGCATTCTAGGTTATGGCTTTGGTTCCTTTCCCGCTTCCTATTTAGGTGTTCCGCTCAGAACCAAACCACCTGAGTCCTTCTGGGGAGGCCTTATTGATAGATTCAATAGAAAATTGGTATGCTGGAAGGGTATCACCCTTAGTCAGGCAGGAAAAGTGATACTAATACAATCTACTCTTCAGAACCTCCCTACTTATGCTCTAAGCCTCTTCTCTATACCTGCTAAGGTGGCAGACTCTCTGGAAGAAATTCAGAGAAAGTTCTTATGGGACGATAAAGAAGGAAACAAGAAGTACCCACTGGTGGCTTGGGATACTATATGCAAGCCAAAAAAACATGGAGGGCTAGGCATCAAGAATTTGAAGCAGTTCAAAAAAGCTCTGCAAGCTAAATAGATTTGGAGAATTTTCAATTCAATAGGGGAATGGAGGGATATTATGAAGGATAAATGTGCAGCAAACATAACCTTTAAGCATTTCATTAGTAGAGAAATAGACCTGAAGGGATCCTACATATGGAATGGCATTATGAGGACTAAGGGTATATTGACTGCAAAAGAAAGATGGAAATTAGGCAATGGTAAGGATGTCAAATTTTGGCATGATGATTGGCTCAGACAGGGCCCTTTATGGAACTTGGAGCCTTATAATAGATGGGCTGAATATTGCATTGAAAGATATGGCAGTAGAGTTAGTGACTATAGAATTAACAATGAATGGGTGAACCTAACCGAGGTGTCCCAAGACCTTAAACCTCTTATGGTCAAAATTGGTCACACACCCCTCTCTCTCAATGAAGATGTAATGGTTTGGGGGGAAACTATTGATAGTATCTACACGATGGCTTTGGGATATGAAACCATGCAACACATTGATACTATTCCCATATGGGCCAAGGCGTGGTATCCTGGAATTATCCCAAAGATCAACATCTTTTTCTTGACAATGCTCCAAAATTGTATCTTGACTATGGATAACCTGATTAAGAGAGGTCAGCACATTCCTAATAGATGTATTCTATGCAAAAAACAAAGTGAGAATGTGGACCACTTGTTTATCCACTGTGACTTCACCAGGCAAATATGGCATCATTTCCTGTCTTTTTTTGAGACATCCTGGTGTTTCCCCAATTCAACTCTTGAGCTCTTTGACCAATGGAATCAGGGGTTGAGAGGTCATCATCTTTGGCCTTGGGCAATGCCACACATATGCTGGGGAGTATGGAAGGAGAAAAATAATAGGATCTTTAGGGAAAAGACTACCTCTGCTAAGTATGTTGCCCACAAAATTTCAAATGCCCTCTTGGAAAACTACACTAACAACAAAGGTATCAGTCCACTTCACAACAATGGGCCCAATAATACCAATAAGAGAATGGACTGCAGCTGGAATTTACCGCCAGAAGGGTGGTTCAAAGCTAATTTTGACGGTGTTGAAAAGGGCAACCCTGGGATGGCTAGTGTGGGAGGAATCATAAGGAACTCACATGGCAAAGGCATTGCTGCTATATTTCCCCCCCTAGGGTCACAAACCAACCATTATTTTGAGGCGAGTGCGACACACCACACCTAAAGGCTAGCTTGGGAAATGGGGATCAAGAATTTGTGCCTAGAAGGGGATTCAAAGAACATCATAGATTGCTTAAATGAAAAGAGAAAGCCTGCGTGGGCAATTGAGAACATAATTGGGGAGTGCAAACAAATCCTCAAATCTTTTGAGCAGGTCCATGTGGCACATGAATACCGGGAAGCCAACCAGGTGGAAAATAGGCTGGCAAATATGGGAGTCAAGTGTGAGGAAGTTAAAAAGTGGAATGATGGGTATAATTTACCATTGGAAATTTTAGGTATCATTGAAAGTGATCAGGTTCCAGGTAGACTCATAGTTATTAAATGATAATTATGATGAGTTATGACAAATGGGGGAAGAATCACCGTATGATGTGCAAGTACGGGAGAGGTGGAGGGATTATCATTTTATGGTCTTGTTAGCACACTTGGAGGCATAAAATTGATTATAGAATTCACGAGGCAAAAAGAAGCCTTTCCAAACATCAACTCAAAATCACTTAGAAGTAGAGGGCCTTTAGGGGAATTATACCAGAAATAGAGAAGATAGAGAAATTGCAGAGATGGTGGGAGAAAGGCACAGGAAGGAACCAGAGAAGGAAACTGAAAAATGGTGTCGTAGATCCAAGGTTTGGGAGATTTTGAAAAAGGGCGAAGTTACTACCTTCATTGAGCATCTTCATAGGTGGAAGCCCTTGATTATGAAGATGATGGTGAAAAGATGGAATGAAGGGCAGGTGAAAATTGATGGGGTGGATTTTATGGTGACGGAGGAAATTATGTCAGCTATGACTGGGATACCCATCATTGGGAAGAAATTTTATAGGGATAGGAAGATTTATATTCAAGCTCTGACAAATTTTGTTAAAAATACGGAGGAAAAGAAAGCACTTGTGAAGAAGGGCACATTCTACCAGCCGAGCTTAATCAAACTTCTGTGGATATTCGTGTTACGGGCTATTATCAAATTCATCTCTCTGGATACGAGATTTGATCACATCTGCACTCACCACTTCGTGCTTCTCAACCATTTCAGGTATGGGGAAAAGATATCCATTCCTTTCTTCCTATATTCGTCCATCAATGAAAACATTAATGACTATAAGGAGAAACACATTAGCAACCCGGCTTTCCATGAGGGTTTATTACTGTTAATTTATGAGTTCTTTAAGGTTTGAACTATGGGGAAGGAAATTAAATGTATGGAGGAGGGAAATGATGAGTCTAAGGAGGGTTCAGGTGAGGATTATGTCCCATCTGATACCAAGGACAGCCGAGATATGCACTCAAAAACTGAGGAGGAAGAGCCTCAACAGACGAAGAAGGGGAAGAAAAGAGTTAAAACGAAGTCTTTAAAACAACACATTGAGATCTCCTTTGACAGGGAGTATAACAAAAATTTGGATGGGATGGAAATGGAGAATGAGAGTTCTAGAGAAGAGGGAAAAATCAAACAAGGCGGGAAGCAGGGGAAGAAGGAAGTAAAGAGGAAGATAACAATCAAAATGCCGGCTAGCTATTTGCTTTTTGGTGGCGGATTTTACTTTTACATATCTATATTAATTCTCTGTCTACTTTCCATCTAAGTTATGAGGGAGTTTGTACATAAGGGACTCATTGTGGGAAATAAATCGATCCATCACACTTTCTATTTTCTAGTGGTCAACATCTTTATTTTTTGGATGGGCTCAATTGGGCTATTAAAAATGTTCCTTTGTTTTAGCAAACTCCATTGAGACTGGCGATTAGAAATTTTTAGAAGGAGCCATATTCTTCTTTAGCAACTGAGATCTCATTGGCACCTTGCACTTATCTTGCCCATGTATTTCTCTATGATTAGGTTGATCACACATTATTTATTAATATTTTTATTGGTTTAGCTTATTATATTTGTGCAAGCTTCTCATTTTTATTAGTGTAGTTTATTATATTTTCTAGTGTTGGGAATATGAAGCCCAACCGTCATGTCACTATTCATCTTCAACTGACTCTTCCTTGATAGCTATATATGAATATATAAATGGATGTACAGTCGATGTACTATATGTATCATATTTTGAATAATAGATTGATTCCTTTCTTGAGAGTGGATGTAGGCAATTATCAAACCATTATAAAATCGTGTTCTTGTTTTGATTTTTGTTTTATTTCCAGTTCTCTGCTTGTCTTTTAGTCATATCAATTGATTTGTTGTAATTGATTTTCTGGAGAATGTGCAAAACCTGAAAGTAGGTGTCTAAAAAACACTAATCAAGAAATTTTATAGAAGCAAAATAAAACACTAATTATTGTCGTGGCCAGTGAAGGTACTATCCTTTCTTATTGCAATTCTTGTTGAGGGGATCACCACAATAGAGACATTTCTCTTGTTCATTTCTAGAAGAAAGCCTAATGATGCTCAAGTTTACTTTACAATAGATTTAGACAACATTATGGGCAAAAAATATAGGCAAATATGTCATTAAGTTGTTATATAGTGAGTGGATATACATGAAAAGTATTAAGCATTTTTTTTAATTACAATATATTATGACTATAGTTTTTATTTTTTATTTTGTGATATAATTATAGTTTTAAATAAATGGAATTTGTTCTAATGGATTGTCCTATTAGGGTGTGTGTTTTTAGATATAAAATTATTTTATTTACAAATTTTTTTTTTAGTATATTTATTTTATTATAATAATTGTTTTATTTTGATGATAGATTATAGAGTGTGATCTGAAATGTTGATTCAAAAAGTCTAACACAATTTAACCTAGAAATAATATCATCTATTATATGGGTTGTGGAAATTTCTTATCATTAAAGAAAAGAGTATGTAAATTTGACAATTTAAATCTATTGACCTACACAAAATGCATCATAACTTAACACCTGATCCAAACCAATTTGGGATAAAATTATGTTCATTATATATTACTTTGTTACATTAGGTAGCATTCTCTATTTTATCATACAATTTCTTGCATTACATTAAACTCGTTACACTAACTGAATATCATAATTGTATCTCATTTTATAACCATACATATATGTATGCATGTATGTGTATTATATGTAGTTATATATTACACATTTTGATCCTATAATTCTATTTAGGTATAAGTTTATCATTTCAAACGCTAAAAAATGTGTTTGCTCTATAAAATAAAAATATATTGTATAATTTATTTTTCATATATCTCAATCTATAATCTCTCATCTTCTGTATGTTAATGTACCAAGTTTTCACAATAGGTGATAAGTTCCAATGGAATGACTAAGTGTAAAATTTATCAATATATTATATTTTCTTAATCCGTTCCTTGATACAACTATATATATAAATACGTTTGTTTCTACTTCTTTAAAATGAATGGGTGTAAGTTTACGACCTCCTTCCTTAGAAAAGTATATTGTTTTAGTCAAAATTTTAAAGGCTTTTTGAGTTGGCATATTCATCTTCTGGGTGAGCCACCATCTTACCATATTGTAATTAGATTGTTTTCTAATTACTCTCATATTCAATATTATCTTCTAAATAAATATCTAGTTCTTCTATATATTTAGGTTGTAATGTAACCAGCTCTAGAATATCATGTTGACAATTCAATATGTGAACAAAGCACCTAAGATATCATTCAAAAGATGTGAAGTTTTAATAGATTGTTCTTCCTCAAATCTATTTTAATTTTCCAATTTTTAGAATGGATTCTCATCTTTTATAGTAATATTTTTAGAAATGTTATTAATCCTTCTCAAAAGGCATGTCCTTCTATCCCCCATTGATGTCAATTCTTGTAACATCTCACCATTTGTGTTATAGTTGTATCTACCTAAGATAATCTCACCTTCTAAGTTAGGTTCATCATCAAATTTCTTTTTTGTAGGATTTTTCCTGAAGAGTAAATTACCTTCTTTTAATTTTATTCACTTTCTTATTGTGATATTTTTGGCTGAAATATAGTCCATTATTTTCTCCTTCCAACCCTCATTGATTTTTTTTTCATAAGCATTAAAATAATATTTGTCTTTTAATTCTATAGTTATTATCTATTGATATGAATTAATTAGTTAATTACTCTTGTATGGCTATGTTTCCATGTAGGAAACATTGAAGGGTATAGTGATTGCGATGATAGGATTACAAGAGCTTTTGATGTGTGAACAATATTTCCTTGAATATTTTTTGCTTTTTCCTGATTTTAATCATGTTTTTTTGTGTTCAAGTGTGTGATAGAGAAAACACGACATTCATTACAATCAAATTGATTAATGGTAATGCAAGAGGGTATTTTAAGGAAAATGATGAATTTAGATATTCCGGTACCAATGGTGAAGGTGAAGAGGATGTGTTATACCCATTCATAAAATGTACTCTACAACAATGATCATAAACATATGGTCATGGGATGATGAGAGACAAATCTTTCTAACTAGGTGCATGAATGAGATTATAAATTATGTGTTATTGTATTAAAATTTATGTCAGTGACTAGCATCTATTAGCGTAAGCACTATCATTGTCTTTTGCATTGGTAGTTAGTGGTAGTTTCTGTAATTGTTTAACCATTAGCCACATTGCATTGGTAGTTAGTGGTGATAGGTTGTGCATTGCATAGTATGCTGAAAATTGTCAACATCCTATCTATGCACCTTTCTTGTCTATGCAAGGTTCATTGTGTACATTAACATGTCCATTAGTAATTCATCATTATTTCATTATGATGCAATCTGTTAGAATAACTGAGAGGGGGGGGGGGGGGGGGGGGTGAATCAGTGGCCTAAAAAATAATCCAATGAATCAACTCAAAAAATTTATATATCACATATAAACCTCCAGCTATCTTCAGTCCTACAAGATGTATGCCCTTAAATTATCTTATCAAATAACTAATGCTCGGAGTTCACTATTAATCCTTTTTCTTAAGTTTTATTGAATAGCAGTCCAACCTTTACTGAAATACAGTAAATAACTTAGTGTTTAATGATCAATCTTGTTTTAGTAATGTATAAAGAAAAACATCAAAGCAATGAACCATATACACATTTGACACATGGATATTTAACGTGGAAACCTTGTTAGGGGAAAAACCACTTGGGACCAGTAACCCAAAATTTTCACTCTTTTGAAGTGAGCTTAGTGAAGAGCCAACCATGTTAAAGGTTACAAACACAATGTTAAGTGCAACATTGTTAGAGGATTTAATATAATAGTCTGTCACTTGATATCTAGAATTTCACTATGCTATCTTCATGATAAATTTTTTGATACTCCTTGGGATGTATCTCAATATATAAAGGATAGTTAAATCCCACTCTGTTAAGCAATTTTATGAATCAATGGTTAAACTAAAATAATATATGATCTATTCATAAATACAACTTAGACTTGCAAATGTTCAGATATATTATAAGCTCATTATACCTTTCTGATCAATGTTCTTTTCTGTTCCTTTTCTCCACTTCTTTCTCCTCAGTGATGTTGTTGCTTCTCTGTTGCTCGGTGTCCGCAGAAATCTTTAGCTATGTTCTTTAGTTTGTTTGATCAGGATTGTATGAAGTCTTCTTCACCAGTATTCTCTTTAGCATCTTCTTTTCTATTCATCCCTAATTCAAAATGAATTATATTTTCTCTCTTATAGACATGATTTCACCATTTCTAGGTCTTTATCTTTCTTGCTCTTGACGTGATCCAGAAATCTGGCTATTCTTGCTTTAAAGCTTGATTTAGTTTTA
This sequence comes from Thuja plicata, assembly GCA_018584345.1. Taxonomy (NCBI): domain Eukaryota; kingdom Viridiplantae; phylum Streptophyta; class Pinopsida; order Cupressales; family Cupressaceae; genus Thuja; species Thuja plicata. The sequence goes on along the minus strand of MU228456.1, from coordinate 277,820 downwards.
TCCCGTAGATTTCTCCTTGACAACTGGAATAAAAATATCTTTAAACTCTAGCTTATCTATAGCTTTTAACTTGTTGATGAAAATAATGTGATCAACCAGATAACTCCATATTTATCTCTTTCCAGCTAAGTCTTTTGTCATTTCTGAACTTCAATTCTTATCGATGTTTAACTCCTTGTTTGCTCTGTCTTGACTTCAGTTGTCCTCAGGAATCTCTATCCGTCGAGGTTGCCTGTCCATCGAGTAACACTTTGGTTATGCTTGGTAATGCTTGATCGGGTATCACTATGACTCTTCTCCCAGGATTCTCTATCCGTTGGTGTGCACTATCCGTCGGTATTTGTTATCACTTGGTGTATACTAAAATTTTATGCATTACTGATAACATAAACTTTATCTCTTTGATTCTTTGAAGTCTTTGACTATACATGTATAACCAATCAGATTATATCAAGTTGACATCAATGAAAATACAATACATTAATTGATTTAATGTCTTTCATTAACTTTCTGCATCTCGGTTATCATCAACTTAACATCTTCAAACATTCAATCAGTTATAGTTCATCAATCTCTCCCTTTGGCATTGATGGAAACATACTACATTACTACTACTAATACAATATGAAATATATTAGTTGTAGTTCATCAATATACCAAACTTATTGTTTAATAACTAATACAAATGTCTAGCTCTCGGTAAGCTTTTCTAGCTTAGATTTGATTCTCGCAGAGTACTTTCTTCAATCTTCATTCCCTTCACTAGATAGATGTAGAAAATTTGGATCTCGTCTCTCCCTTTATTGTATAATCTCTTCTCTGATGTTTTCTCCTTGATGGATATCTCTTTTTCCTTTGACAACAATAGATATACTCTCCCCCTTTGACTATTCCTCTCCTTGATGTATATCTCTTTTTCCTTTGACAACAATAGATATACTCTCCCCCTTTGAGTCATCTCTCTCCCTTTGAGTCATCTCTCTCTTAGGATACTTCTCTTCCTTTGGATGAACATGATGGATATTTCATATGGATATATAATCTCTCTCCCTTTGACAACAATGCCAAACTATATCCTTTCTCCTTTTTATAATATACACCTTGAATTTCCCTTTCCATCAACAATACAATGACTCTAGTGTTTGGTGTAGATAAGTACCTTGTTGTGTACTGATATGTATTTTTAGTCCATCTCTTTGCTCGCATCAACATGAATGATCTTCTGATTATGTGTAGGCTGATGCAGCCTCCTAATCAGCTTAGTGACTAATAGACAACGGTAAGACCCCTAGTCTCTTTCTCAGGTACTCAAATATATCTTTAGGAAATGGCTATGTGAATATGTCTGCTAATTGTTCCTTGGATTGAGCATATTCTCACTAGTACATTTGACCCTAAATTTTGACCTAAATTTCCCACCATGCATTACATTTGTTTTGCTTGGTTAGAAAATGGAAGGAAAACTTTGATTTTTTTTAATCCATTCCCGTGTTGGTTAGAATTACGACAACCAAGACATTTTATCATAATTGCGATAAACATGATCAATATAACTAAAATAAAAGGGTTTCATTTCAATTCATTGTGATTATACAACAAAGAAGAGTTGAAGGAGGGCACAAATAGAAGGCACAAAGTACATATGCATTAAGTGATTGAACCAACACCATCTGTGTGTGACCAAATGGAAGGCAGATTTGTTTTAGACTTACAAGGCATTAGGTTGGTATCGATGACTAGTTTATAGACTTACATGTGTTCTCATTCTATTTGTATTGTGTTTATCTGGCATTAAACTATTTGTCAATTTGCAACAATATGCGTTACAAAGTGCTGCTATTTTTCAATTTGATTAACCCAATTAGGGTTTCTTTGTTTTGTATGAGATGAATAAATTCATATGGATTTTGCGTGACAAACCTAGCAAATGAATCGTGAAAAACCTAGCATCTGCAGAGAAATTGATTTGGATTTTGACTCAAACATTTCACTGCATTACCCATTGACCATTTGACCATTTTTTAGTAGGGAGGAGGAATAGAAAATAAATTAACCATTGGAACTTCAAACAAACTTGTTGTTTTTACACTGAACTACCAGGAACAGTCAACAAAAGGATTGAGAAACTGCACAGATAATATAATCTTTGCATAGAATGAGCAACAACTTAGAACACCATCAAATGACTAAATTTCCTATCAATATTGCACTTTGGGTT